>MU720665.1:97880-117348 GCA_026770625.1 Nicotiana glauca
CAATGAAATGAAAAGTGTCGGGGATAAAGATGATTTGTTGATGGCATACTTCAGTAAGAGCTTGACTGGGGCAGCTTTAGAATGGCATAATCGTCACGATGTTGACAAATGGCCTACATTAGGTGATATGGCTCAAGATTTTGTGCGACACTTTCAGCACAATAAAAACATTGCCCCAAATTGCTCCTCCCTATCTCAGACTGAAAAGAAACCCAAGGAGAGTTTTAAGGATTTATGGCTCAAGTGGAACGAGCAGGTTGCTCGAGATGATCCTGTCATTGATAAAAAAGATGTTGCTGAGTCCCATCCACAACAAGGTCCAATAATTGTTCTTGCCAAACCTATTCAACCTAAAAACCAACTTCAAATAATCCACCGAAAAATACCCGATCTTTTGTTAAACCACCAAGTCATAACCTTTGTCAACAACGAAGTCCGGTGATCGTTCTTGCTAAAAACTCCCAACCACAATACCGACCCCGTGAGCGCCCCCAAATTTCGCAAAAGCCACCCTATCTACTAAGTAACACCCGACCATTGGCCCCACTACCAAGTCACTCCCAGAGGCAGGCACCAATAGCCCGAAGCTCTTGTGTACATCACTTTCAAGCATTCAACAATACTGGAAAACTGAGGCATGGAGAGAAATAAAGGCAAAGGAATAATTTTATGCCCATTTGCGAATCCTACACAAGCTTGTTTGAAAAGTTAAAACGAGTCGGTCTGATTAAGCCACTCCTTGGATATACTCAAGACCCAAAGGAGAAAGGCTTTGATCCTACTGTTCGATGTATGTATCACTCTAATGTTCAGGGACATAGCATTAAAGACTGTCGTTCTTTGAAAAGGGAAATAGAAAGAATGATCCGAGAAGGGGTAATTGTGGTCGGTAACAAGGGCAAGGAGCCTGTGATTTATCTTGGGAACTTGTTGATCAAAGTCAATAATAGTTTTGGCAGTATTGATGTGAAACTCAATGGCTAAGGTGCCAGTCGTGACAATTGGGAAGACGCTCTATCTCTCAGTCACCCAGAGTTGGAGTTCTGGTGGTTTGTTTTGGGTGTCATTTCTGTTGTTCGAGTCATTTCAGGGTTGTAATCCAGACATTGTCTTGGGAGTCAAACCTTTCTATCTTTCCACTTTGCTTTGTTTAGTAATAATAGCTTGTTTAGTGCCATCTAGGTTTGTAACTCTAGTCTAGTCTGTTCGTTTTGTTGTTTCAACCCATAAGTCTAATACAATTCTCTGTTTCCTGACATTTCTAGTTACTTCATTTCTAATCATTTTACAATTCTTTTCATGCTAATTTTAGTGACATGACATGCACATAATTCTCGGCCTGGTTTAAAAGTCAGTTTAGCAATGAAACAATGTTGAAGATGTAAGGGTACTCGGAAGAAATAAAAACATACTGGAATACTTTGAAACCTGAATCAAGTGAAACCGGGGAAAATAGAACATAAAGAAATACTGTGGCAATGCATCATCGGTTCAAAGCCAAAAGCAAGAATGCCTCATGTCTAAAGGGACCATTCGTGGTACTGAGATTGTTGCCCAATGGCACTAGGAATCGGCAAATACAGAAGGCAAATATGTGAATCAATCAAAAGGTAGTTTGTACTTGGTATATGTTGAAGATTGGAATGACGAAGGCATTTTGTTCTGCTATCCAAATACTTCATCCTTTGTTATCCCTTTGAGCCTTATTATATTTTCTTTCGTATCCCTCTTTCGGAATTAACAACAAAACTCGAGGATTGAATGGGAAGCAAGTGGAGAAACAAGAGAAAAACAAGTGCAAAAGAGAAAAAGAAGAAAAGAAAGAGAAGAAAAGAGAAAACAAAAGAAAAGAAAATGAAAAAAGAAAAGAAGAATGGAAGGAAGGAAAACATCACAACAACAAATGTAGTTTCCTGAACTACGTTTGACTTGATCCCGAAAGGGTACGTAGACAGCCTCAATGAGGTCCAATCACAATGGAAGAAAAATCCAAGTATCCCCAAGAAGGAAACTGGGGCAGAAGTTATGTTTGTTATGGAAGGTATGATTCCGAAAGTTGTAATTTTTGAACCCACGTTGGAATATTTTTATGCCTTTATACCCTTCTTTCTAAACCCATCCAAAAGCCACATTACGGTCCAAAGAAAGACCTTCCGATCAATCTTCAAAAAATGCCAGGTCAAGCGAGAAAAAGTGAATCACATCAGGGGCAACACTCCAGAAAAATTAGAGAGTCATGACGATGAGAACCACCAAGGGGTCCCAAGATGAGAGAAATTGAAATGAGAGAGTCTTATCGGTGAAAACCCTCACGGGCACCGTAAGGCGACAGTGAGTTGAGAGAAAATCAAAATGAGAGAGGCTTGATGGTGAAAACCCTATGGGCACTACAGGTCGACTAAGGATTATGTGTCAGATTGGGGAAATGGAGTATTGAAGACCAGTTTCACAGTTGAAAATTGCAATAAGAGTTGAACATCAGATTTGCTATACAGAATAGGCTGGAAGTGCATGTCAAGGTTGCTAGATTCAGTACTCACATCCGATGAGTCGTTCCTCTGTAGGTTAGGAATTGTCTTCGTACACTTTCTTTCATTCCATTCGTCCCACCTTGTCTTTCCTTCCTCTTGAGTCTGTCAGGTCATACCAAGTAAAGAAATGACTTCAAAATTTTCCACCAAGCTTTCCAATGGCACGAAACGGGATCTGGACAACACATCAAATTGTCGTAAGCTAGGAAAAATGTCAAGATATGATTGAGTTGCCAGCAGTCGATATGCTTTGGGAATCCTTGGGAAATATAAAGGCTCGATATGCGAACAACACAACAAATGAAGGGTGGGGGTAAACAGATCAAAGAATTTCCCATAATAGGATTGACATCAATGACAATCAATATTTCCCAAAAGAAATCAAAATTATCATGACTAGCGATGGAGCAATAAACTTCAAAGGCAAGGCCGTTATTTTAAATCAAAAAGAGCAACATGTGCATTGAAGTTGGGGTTCATGGGAGACAAAAGGTTGGTAAATATCAATTCAGGAGCAATACAACAAATAAAGTATGGGGCTAGAACGGAGGAGAGGAATATTTTTGATAAAAGAAGTGGTCAATCAAGGAATGATTGAGGTATTCAAATGAAATCAGTGATCATGACATGTGAAGGAGAAAAGCCGGGATCAGTGGTTAGGTCAAGAAAGAACAATATACACCTTGAGGGGGTGGCAATTGACATGCTTTGAAGATTCATCTGGAATACAAGGGTTTAGTACATATCAATTCATGAACAATGCAACAAATATAGAAGGGGTGGTGAACGGATCGGAGATATTCTCTATGCCAAGGGAGACAAAGAAAGCATTTAATCAATAAAAAAAAAGTCCTCGATTGGGAGTTAGTTATTATGGAAAGTGAAGGAACAATAGACTTCAGGATCGGAGCTAGTGGGGATCCATCAAGAAAGAGCAACATACATTTAGTAGGATGGAAATTGTTGTACTTTAAGATTCATGAGAACAAAGAATTGGTAAATGTCAGGCCGTAAGAGATGCGGGTTTGAACAGAGAAGAGGTATTTTCTATGACAAGGACGGCAGCAAAAATGGATAGTCAGTAGATAGGCAAGGCAATCAAGTGGAAATCAGTTATCATGGGAAATGAAAGAGAAATCGCCATTAAAGTTCAAGGCCACAAACCAACCACCACATTTTTCAACTAACAAGATTTTCTTTGATTGAAACAGGGGCAGAGGTTTGCTTCGGAGAAACCCTCCGCAAAGAAGGGCAGTACCCAAACAGGTATGATTGGAAATTCTGAGGACCCTCCTGAAAATGGGATTTAGTTTAAATGTCAAAACAATCATGAGAAATATAACTTGGTATAAAAAGGAATATAAGTTCATTCTAAAAGTTTGCCATAGGTTTCAATTAGAGTTTTCAGGACCCTCCTGGATAATGGGACGTAGTAGAAATTAAAGAAGTTATCAGAACCCTTCTGGATAATGGGACGTAGTAGAAATTAGAGAAGTTATCAGGACCCTCCTAGATAATGGGACGTAGTTTTAAAAACAAGATAAGTAAAAATTGTAATAGAAAGTTATCAGGACCCTCCTGAATAATGGGACGTAGTTTTAGGAACAGGATATGGTAGAAATTGTAGAATTTGTCAGGACCCTCCTGGATAATGGGACGTAGTTTTTAGGTCAGATATAGTGAAAGTTGTACCTTTAGTAGATATAATGTAGGAGAAATAGTCAGGACCCTCCTGAATAATGGGACGTAGTTTTAAGAATAGGATATGGTAGAAATTGTAGAAGTTGTCAGGATCCTCCTGGATAATGGAATCCAAATGCAGAAGTAGATAAAAATGTGAATTGCTCAAGACATGGCTGAGGTCACGAGCACTGCATACCTGGTTTTGGTCCGAAAAGCTAAAGAAGAACGAGTTATCCCCTGCAGCTAACAAGCGCCAAGGTTCAAATCTAAAGTCTGCATGAAGAACCATTCAAGACTCAAGATCAAGCTTCATAAGACTTATAGATAGGAATCTTGTAACTCGTAGTTGATAGGTTTAACTAGTCTTTTTCATGTTTTGATTTTTGATGTAACATTAGGACCGCGGACCGGAACCTCGGCAGAACGGCACCTCGACTAGCTCTCAACCTCGGTACTCTATCACTCCCGAACTACACTGACATGATTCCTGTTTAGCCCAGGATATGTAGGCAACCTCTGAAGTAGGGTGCGGTCAAATCTTTCAAAAATTCTTCCCACGGAGTATTCAAACGGGCAAAAATCGCTCGTATCCGCTCACTTTGGGTTTCCGAGCAAAGAGGGGCAGCTGTGAGCACGTGATTTTTGCCAGGTCTGCTCTCACAAAGGAGGGTGGAAAATCTCTCAATTTGGTCTGCTCTACCCTAAAAAAAAAAATATGACCGAAAATTGAGTATTACTTCATCTTCCCTTTGAGTCACCACATAACTCCTCCATCCCTTTTTTTAATTAAAAAACACACGCACACATAGAGAGGTGAGGGATGTTGCAGAAACAGAAAAAGAAAGATCCCAAGCCAACGTAATTCTACCTCAAGGTAGCATGCAGTTGAGTTTGAGCCAAGTTCGAGTTTACGGCGAGGTTTTGATGATGGGATTAGTGAGTTTGCCGCGAGATTCGTCGTTTTCTGTCGTCCAAGGTCCCGGTCTAAAATTTTGACTTCTGAAAAGGTTCATTACTGAACTCTTATTCATTTTCCCATTTCTGAATTTATTATCTTAGCATTTAGTTGTAATATTTTGGTTGGCCCTGTATTTATTCATCACTTTTAAATGTGAATGCCTTCGCCTTGGTTGAAACAGAAACTAGTTTGTTATTAGCGTTCTTTTGCACTTCTTGTGTCTTGGTGCATTTGGAATTATATGTTTGTTGCTTAGACTATATTGGTATTGTGGGGTTTATAGTATGATTTTATTTTGTTGGATCTTAGTGGTTAGAACAATTTTTGGAATTAAAGTGAAGTGGCTTTGTGTTAATACTGAGTGGATGCAACCTGATGTTTTATGATTTCAAATAGTTGTATCGTACACTTCAAATATTTTCCCTAAGCCTACGGACCTAAATCATTAGAAGTCAAAAACCTATTAAAATTATATCAAGCATATAGGGAATTAAATCATAAATATAAAATTGAGTTTTGAATTAGGTAGCGGGTTCAAGCTAAAAGGGTTTTTCCCTTTTGTTTGAATTCGGACTTGAATTCGAAGCTCAAATTTATATTTGTGAATTAATTGGCCTTTTAGAGACAAATAATAAATAGAAAAATTGTAGTTACTTTAGATGGCCTTTTAATAAAAATGAGACGAGCCTCGCCAAATCAAATATACAATTGCGGGGCCCTCATTAATTACTTAATAAAAATACTTAGAGATTCGGGACGGGCCGTTTAGCGAATTTCACGGCCTTCCTAAAAGATAACAACACGTTAGTCTCTTTAGATGCGATTTTAATAAAGTTACATTCCTAAACCCGGGTGTGCATTTCATGTGACCCAAATCCAAATTCGAAAACGTTGAATAAGAATGTGTTGAGGATCCGGGTGCATTTCATGTGACATGATCCGAAAATACGTTTCTTAAACGACGTTCACTTTCTTAAATAAAATAACTAAAGCGGTAATTAATTCTAAAATTGCACAAATAGGATAGCTTGTATAAAAATCATATTTTAGTCAAATATAGCAGTTGAGCGATTGTGCTAGAACCACGAAACTCGGGAATGCCTAACACCTTCTCCCGGGTTAACAGAAATCCTTACCCGGATTTCTGGTTCGCGACTATTAAACAGTGTCAAACCCTTCCTCGATTCGGGATTCAAACCGGTGACTTGGGACACCATAAATCTCCCAAGTGGCAACTCTGAATCTTAAATAAAAACGAATCCCGTTTCGATTGTCTTTAAATTGAAAAAACTCCTTTCTTACTATATCTCTTCGCGGGGTGTAGTAAAAGCCGATTAAAGCTATTTCTTCGGAAAAAGGAGGTGTGACAACTGAAGCAATGTTCTTTGGCCTCAACTTTCTGATTTGCCTGTTCAAATAGCCACTGGCTCCTCAAATAGGATAGATCCTTGTCCAACTGGACTGAACTGAAATCTAAGACGTGCGACGGATCCCGTGATACCGTCGGAGCATCGAAACATGAAATACCGGCTGAACTCCAACTAGGCTGGGAGGTAAGGCAAGATCATAAGCAACCTCCCCAACTTGCCTCAAGATCTGAAAAGGGCCAATAAACCTCGGACTCAGCTTTCCTTTCTTCCCAAACCTTGTGATGCCTATCATAGGCGAAACCCGAAGCAGAACCTGCTCACCAACCATATATGACACATCACGAACCTTCTTGTCCGAGTAACTCTTCTGTCTGGACTGGGCTGTACGAAGTATATCCTGGATCACCTTAACCTTCTCCAATGCATCCTGAACTATCTCTGTGCACAATAGCCTGCCCTCACCCGTCTCAAACCAACCCACCGGAGATCTACACCTCCTACCATATAAATCCTCATACAGTGCCATCTGAATGCTGGACTGATAACTGTTATTATAAGCAAACTCCGCCAATGGCAAGAAATGATACCAAGACCCTACGAACTCAATAACACACGCACGAAGCATATCCTCAAGAATCTGAATAGTGCACTCGTATTGTCCGTCCGTCTGGGGGTGAAATGTTGTGCTCAACTCCACCCGAGTACCTAACTCCTGCTACACAGCTCTCCAGAACCGCGATGTAAACTTGGTACCTCTGTCTGAAATGATAGAAACTGGAATTCCATACAAACGGACGATCTCTCTAATATAAATCTCCGCCAACTGCTCCGTTGAGTATGTGGTACACACAGGAATGAAATTAGCAGACTTGGTCAGCCGATCCACAATGACCCAAATGGAATCAAACTTCTTCAAGGTCCGTGGGAGTCCAGATACAATGTCCATGGTGATACGCTCCTACTTTCACTCCGGAATCTCTATCTGCTGAAGCAACCCACTCGGGTGCTGGTGCTCACGCTTCACCTACTGGCAGTTGAGGCATCTAGACACGTAACCAACTATATCCTTCTTCATCCGTCTCTACCAATAGTGCTGCCCCAAGTCCTGATACATCTTTGCGGCACTCGGATGGATGGAATACCGCGAACTATAGGCCTCTATTAGAATCAACTCTCGAAGACCATTGACATTGGGCACACAAATCCGGCCCTGCATCCTCAATACCCCGTCATCTCTGATAGCCACATCTCTGGCATTACCACGCTGGACCCTGTCCTTGAGGATAAGAAAATGAGGGTCATCATACTACCGCTCCCCAATACGATCAAATAGGGAAAACCGACAAACCACACAGGCTAGAACCCGACTGGGCTCCGTAAGATCAAATCTCACAAACTGGCTGGCTAGGGCCTGAACATCCATCGCCATCAGCCTCTCTGAAGCAGGTAAATATGCCAAACTCCCCAAACTATCCGCCCGACGACTCAAGGCATTAGCTACCACATTAGCCTTGCCCGAGTGATAAAGAATAGTAATAACATAGTCCTTTAACAACTCTAACCATCTCTTCAGATGCATATTCAGGTCCTTCTGCTTAAGCAATTGCTGCAAACTTTGATGGTCAGTATAGATCTCACAAGGCACCCCGTACAAATAATAACGCTCGATTTTCAAGGCATGAACAATAGCAACTAACTCAAGGTCGTGGAGAGGGTAATTCTTTTCATGTATATTCAACTGCCTAGACGCGTAGGCAATAACCCTACCGTCCTACATCAACACCGCTCCAAGTCTGACTCGTGAGGAATCACAATAGACTGTATAAGACCCCAAACCGGTAGGCAGCATCAAGATTGGGCTGAAGTCAAAGCTGTCTTGAGCTTTTGGAAGCTCGCCTCACACTCCTCTGTCCACTGAAATGGGGCACCCTTTTGGGTTAGTCTATTCATAGGGGCCGCAATCGATGAAAACCCCTCCACAAAGCGACGGTAATAACCCGCCAAGCCATGGAAACTGTGAATCTCTGTAGCTGAGGAGGGCCTGGTCCAACTCTGCACGGCCTCTACCTCCCTCGGATCCACCCAAATTCCCTCACTCGATACCACATGGCCTAGGAATGCCACAGAACTCAACCAGAACTCATATTTTGAGAACTTTGCATATAATTCCTTCTCTCACAGGGTCTGAAGCACTGTCCTCAGGAGCCGCTCATGATCTTCCTGACTCCGGGAATATTCCAGAATATCATCAATAAAAACAATAACGAAAGAGTCAAGATATGGTCTGAATACACTGTGCATCAAATGCATAAAAGTTGTTGGGGCATTAGTCAGACCAAAAGACATAATAAGGAACTCGTAATGGCCATACCGAGTCCTGAAGGCAGTCTTCGGGATATCTAGCTCCCGAATCTTCAATTGATGGTATCCTGAGCGCAAATCAATCTTAGAAAACACCTGTGCACCCTGAAGCTGGTCAAACAGATCATCAATACGAGGCAAGGGATAACGGTTCTTCACTGTAACTTTGTTCAACTGGGGATAATCAATGCACATACGCATAGAACCATCCTTCTTCTTCACAAACAAGACAGGAGCACCCCACGGTGAGACACTGGGCCGAATAAAACCCTTACCAAGCAATTCCTGCAATTGATCCTTCAACTCCTTCAACTCAGGAGGATCCATGCGATACAGGGGAATGAAAATGGATTGAGTGCCCGGCAACAGATCAATGGCAATTTCATTATCTCTATCGGTCGGCATGCCCGGAAGATCAGCTGGAAACACATTGGGGAAATCCCGTACCACTGGAACTGAATCAACAAAAGGGGTGTCAACACTGACATCTCTCACATAATCTAAATACACCCCTTCTCAACCATACGCTGAGCTTTAAGAAAAGAGATAACTCTACTGGGAGTGTGATCTAAAGTACCACTCCACTCAATACGCGGAATACCTGGCATAGCCAGTGTCACGGTCATGGCTTGACAATCAAGAATAGCATGATGGGGCGATAATTAGTCCATACCCTGAATAATATCAAAGTCAACCATACCGAGTAACAATAAATCTGCTCTGGTCTCAAAACTATGAATAGTAACCAAACATGACCGATAAATACGGTCCACAATAAGAGAATCTCCTACGAGAGTAGAAACATAAACAGGGGCACTCAAAGAATCCCGAGGCACACCCAAATGCAAAGCAAAATAAGAAGACACATAAGAAAAAGTAGAGCCTAGATAGAATAGAACTGATGCCTCTCTGTTACAAACCAGTATAATACCTATAATGATGGAATCGGAGGCAACAGCCTCAGTACGAGTAGGAATACAATAATATCTGGCCTGACCCCTCTCTTGAGGGCGACCTCTATCTCCCCGGCCTCAGCCCTTGGCTGGCTGGGCAGGTGGAGTAGCAGCTGGAGCTGTGATCATGGCCTGAGAACTTTGAGGAGTGCGCTGTGGCTGAGCAGTCTGTGAAGATGCACCCCTACAAAGTCTGGGGGAGTCCCTAACCATATGGCATGTATCGCCACACTCGAAACAAGCTCTGGGAGGATGCGATGGCTGTGAAAGGATGGGGCTAGGCCTGCTGGACTGACCTCGAGAAGTGCCCCACGCAGGAGGCGCGCTAAAAACTAGAGGCGCATAATAAGGCTCCTGAGGTACAAGTGGAGCTAAAGTATTGTCGGCTGCTGGTAAAGCTGAATGTACAGGGTGACCGGAATAATCTCTACCATAACGACCTGCTGATGGGGTACTGGCACCAGAGTAGTGACCCGACTCTCAAGACCTCTTGGCCTCCCTCTCCCCTCGCTCCCTGGAGAGCATACCCTCAATCCTCCTAGCAATGCTCAATACCTGCTGGTAAGGAATATCCATCTCCAACTATCGAGCCATCCTGGACCTGATGGGCAGGATCAGGCTCTCGATGAACCTGCAAACTCTCTCCCGAACTGTGGCAACCAAGGCCGGTGCATGCCTGGCCAACCTAGTATAATGGATGGAATACTCTAAAACTGTCATAACACCCAGGTGCAAGTGCTCAAACTCCGCGCGCCATGAATCCCTGAGGCTCTGGAAAACAAACTCTCTCATAAACATGTCTGAGAACTGGGTCCAAGTCAGTGAAGCAGCCTCGACTGGATTGTCTAACTCATAAGTACGCCACCAATCATAGGCGGCTCCCCGAAGCTGAAAGGTGGCGAACGAAACCACGCTGGACTCTACTATGCCCATAGTGCAAAGAATGCGATGGCAGTCCTCAAAAAATCCCAAGGCAACATCTGATGCTAAGCCACTAAACGCTGGGGGATCATATTTCTTGAACCTCTCTAGTCTACGCTGCTCGTCCTCTGAAGCAGCTGACCCATCATCGTGCTAAACTGGTGCTGCAGGCGGTGCAGGAATAATCTCCTGGGTCTGCTCAACATGCAGTCGCTGCTCAGGAGTGCGGGCAGCAGGAGTCTGTGCTCCTCCCCTGGCCTGGGATGTGGCTGTAGTAAGGGGAAGCAACCCTGCCTGAGCCAAGGTGGTGTACATGCTCATGAACTGAGCCAGAGTCTCCTGGAGCGCTGGAGTAGTAGTGGCAGTGGTAGGTGTGGTAGGTTCCTGGGCTCCGGCTAAATCTGCTGGTGGTACCTCAGCGGCAGCTCGCGCAGGTGTTGTGGCTAGACCCGCGTGCATGTCCTCGACCTCTACCCCGACCCCGACCCCGGCCTCTGACGGCGGCAACAGGGGGTGTGGGTGCCTGGTCATCTCGTGTAGCACGTGTCCTCACCATCTGTTAGAAAATAGAACACAGAAGTTTAGAATTGATGTCAAAATATCACACGACAAGGAGTTCCAATGAAATGAAGATTTTTCCTAAACAGTTACATAGCCTCTCATAGATAAATACAGACGTCTCCGTACTGATCAGGGAGACTCTAATAAACCGGCCTGTGTTCCGTGACTCCTATGAACCTAGAGCTCTGGTACCAACTTGTCACGACCCCAGTTCACCCTCCATGAACATGTCATGATGACACCTAGTCCTTATAACTAGGTAAGCCTAACAATGCGGAAACAATAACCTAACTTGCGGAATAATTAATTAAACTGAACATATTGAAACAATAACTGAATATAAGGTCGCTCGGCCTATACAACTCAAAAGAAATGCAGAAGTCTACAACTCAATCCCAAAACCCGAAAACTCACGGGAAACACTAGCTAAAAGAAATACTGTAAATGCTTTAATCTCCAAAATATCTACATCAAAAGTATGATAGAATCTAAACACTACAGATAGAATAAGGAAAGAGACTCTTCGATCTGCGGACGCTGCAGATATACCTCAAAGTCTCCGCTAGATCTCACCGCCTCGATGATAGTGCACCTGGGTGGAGGAACCTGGATCTGCACATGAAAAACATGCGCAGAAGGGGCATGAGTACACCACGGCGGTACTCAGTAAGTGTTAAGCCTCACCTCGGTTGGGTAGTGACGAGGAAGGTCAGGGCCTTACTGAGGTAAAACATAATAATAAATTAACAGTATGAAAAAAAATGGCAGTAATAATGAGTACAGCAGTAAACTAAGACAGGTATACGAGGCAACAACAACTACACAAGAACAAACTAAACACGGGGTGTGTACAGCTCAAAACTAGCGATAACCACGAGGATCTCCCAGGATACCGTCCTGTAGTCCTTCTTCTCATCTGTCCAGTGGATCTCCCGAGATACCGTCCCGTATTCCATCACACATTAAATCTGAAGGATCTCCCGGGATACCGTCCCGTAGTCCAACCATCAATATGCAGGGGGATCTATCGGGAATCTAACCTGCAGTCCTAAAGTAAAAGTGAAGGGGGATCTATCGGGAATCTAACCCGCAATTCCAAAGTAAAAGTGCAGGGGGATCTATCGGGAATCTAACCCGCAGTCCCAAAGTAAAAATACAAGGGGATCTACCGAGAATCGAACCTGTAGTCCCAAAGTAAACATACAAGGGGGGGAGCTACCAAAATCCCACATCCGTAGTCCCAATATGAATACGCAATCACAACTAGAAGAGACACAGAAATGAAGTACAAAAGACAAGCAACAGATAGTAGTGGCCTAGCATGCTTCACATAGTTCAGTCAAGGCAACTTAAGAAATTAGGCAAATTAAATCAACTAAACATGCTTTCCTAATCTAGCACAGGTTAAAATTGCAAGTAGAATAAAGCAAATATAAAGAAAATCAATCTCAATATCTTAAGTAAAAGCTGGATTTTCAACAATTGGCTAAGTACGCGCTCGTCACCTCGCGTACAAGGCACTAAAAATACCAAATAACAAATCCTAAGGGGAAAAGGTCCCCCACACAAGGTTAGACAAGCCACTTACCTCGAACCGGCTCAAAATCAACTAGAGATCACGCCTTTGCCACGAGTATCCGACTCCAAATGGCCCAAATCTATTCAATTCAATTACATATCATAAATAATATTGCAAACAACTGATTCCACTATAAAAATTAAAGCTAGGGCACAAAAATAGGTAAAATAATCAAAACGCCCTTAAGCCAACATCTCAAAATAAAATAATTTTCACATTTTTAGAACCCTCGTACTCTCACGAGTCTAAACATATAAAAATCTCCCAAACCGGAGGTCAAATGCCCACTTGAAACCCAATAGTTTAGCCAATGAAGTTTTACCCCAAATTACCCAATTTTTTATCTTAAATTCGAATTCCAATGATGTATTTAGCTATATAATGATGTAATATAATGAAAAGGGATCAAAGAAATGTTACCCAATGATTTTCTCTTCAAAACCCACTCAAAATCGCCTTCTCCCGAGCTCTCAATTGATTTTCTAACTTATGAAATTAAACCCTCGAAATTGCTATTTCTGATTAGTGAATACCGCTTTTGCGGTCTAGGGACCGCTTCTGCGGTCCCGCCTATGCGAAACACTAGCTGCTTCTACGTCCTCCTTTAAAAATCCCAGCTTCCGCTTCTGCGGTACCCATCTCGCATAAGCGGATCTGCTTCTGCGGAAATCCTATCGCTTCTGCGGTTTCCTGGAAGATGACCTCAAAGTCGCTTCTGCGATGACCAAGGCCGCTTCTGCGGCTCCTCTTCTGTGGTTACCAAGCCGCAGAAGCAAAAATACCAGAAAAACAAATACCAGTTGCTATAACACTTAGAAATTTTCTCCATTAACCATCCGAAATCATCCCGAGGCCATCGGGACCTCAACCAAAAACACCAATACCCCTTAATACCTTATTCAAACTTGTACGAACCTTGAAAACAACAAAAACAACACCGGAAACCCGATTTAATCAATGATTCAAGCCTAAGAACATCAAATTTCTTCCAAATACGCTTTCGATCAAAAACCTAACCAAAACGGATGACCTGAAATTTTGCGCACACATCACAAATGATATGACGGAGTTATTGCAACTTTCGGAATTCCATTCCGACCCTCGGATCAAAAACTCACTATCGGATCAGAAACTTCAAAAATACAAACTTCGGCATTTTAAGCCTAAATGAGCTACGAACCTCCAAAATACATTATGAACACGCTCCCAATCGCGAAATCACCTAACGGAGCTAACGGAACCATCAGATTTCCATCCTGAGGTTGTCTTCACACTGTTCTGATTACGGATTATTTTTTCAACTCTTAAGCTCTCATTTAGGGACTAAGTGTCCCAAAACATCCGTATCCCAACACTGAACGTCCCAGCAAACCAAAATAGCAGAAATAGACTTAGGGGAAGCAGTTAATGGGGGATCGGGGCATAAATTCCAAAAACAACCGGCCGGGTCGTTACATCCTCCTACACTTAAACATTCGTTCATCCTCGAACGAGCATAGAGAACATACCTGAAGTAGTGAAAAGATGAGGGTACTGGTTGCGCATATCCTACTCGGTCTCCTAAGTCACCTCCTCGGCCAGCTGACCCCGCCACTGAACCTTTACTAAAGCAATGTTCTTTGACCTCAACTTTCTGATCTGCCTATCCAAAATAGCCACTGGCTCCTCAACATAGGCTAGATCCTTATCCAATTGGACTGAACAAAAATCCAACACGTGCGACGGATCCCCGTGATACCTCCGGAGCATCGAAACATGAAATACAGGATGAACTCCAGCTAGGCTGGGAGGTAAGGCAAGCTCATAAGCAACCTCCCCAACTCGCCTCAAGATATCAAAAGGGCCAATAAACCTCGGACTCGACTTGGCTTTCTTCCCAAACCTTATGATGGCTTTCATAGGAGAGACCCGAAGCAGAACCCGCTCACTAACCATATATGACACATCACAAACCTTCTTATCCGCGTAACTCTTCTGTTTGGACTGGGCTATACGAAGTCTATCCTGGATCACCTTAACCTTCTCCAATGCATCCTGAACCATCTCTGTGACCAATAGCTTGGCCTCACCCGGCTCAAACCAACCCACCAGAGATCTACACCTCCTACCATATAAAGCCTTATACGACGCCATCTGAATGCTGGACTGATAACTGTTATTATAAGGAAACTCCGTCAATGGCAAGAAATGATCCCCAAGACCCTCTAAACTCAATAACACACGCACGGAGCATATGCTCAAGAATCTGAATAATGCACTCGGGTTGTCCGTCTATCTGGGGATGAAATGTTGTGCTCAACTCCACCCGAGTACCTAAATCCTACTGCACGGCTCTCCAGAACCGCGATGTAAACTGGGTACGTCTATCTGAAATGATAGAAACTGGAATACCATGCAATCGAACAATCTCCCTGATATAAATCTCCGCTAACCGCTCCGATGAGTAAGTGGTATACACAATAATGAAATAAGCAGACTTGGTCAGCCGATCCACAATGACCCAAATGGAATCAAACTTCTTCAAGGTCCGTGGGAGTCCAGATACAAAGTCCATGGTGATACGCACCCACTTCCACTCCAGAATCTCTATCTGCTGAAGCAACCCACCCGGGCGCTGGTGCTCATACTTCACTTGCTGGCAGTTGAGGCATCTAGACACATAATCAACTATATCCTTCTTCATCCGCCTCCACCAATAGTGCTGCCTCAAGTCCTGATACATCATTGTGGCATCCGGATGGATGGAATACCACAAACTATGGGCCTCTATTAGAATCAACTCTCGAAGACCATCGACATTGGGCACACAAAACTGGCCCTATATCCTCAATACCCTGTCATCTCCGATAGCCACATCTCTGGCATCACCATGCTGGACCGTGTCCTTGAGGACAAGCAAATGAGGGTCATCATACTGCCGCTCCCTGATACTATCAAATAGGAAAAACTGAGAAACCACACAAGCTAGAACCCGACTGGGCTCCATGAGATCCAATCTCACGAACTGGCTGGCTAGGGCCTGAACATCCATCGCCATCGGCCTCTCTGAAGCTTGTAAATACGCCAAACTTCCCAAACTCTCCGCCCGACGACTCAAGGCATTGGCTACCACATTGGTCTTGACCGGGTGATAAAGAATAGTAATATCATAGTCCTTTAATAACTCTAACCATCTCCTCTGACGCATATTCAGGTCCTTCTGCTTAAGCAAGTGCTGCAAACTTTGATGGTTAGTATAGATCTCACAAGGCACCCCGTATAAATAATAACGCCAGATCTTCAAGGCATGAACAATAGCAGCTAACTCAAGGTCATGAAGAGGGTAATTCTTTTCCTGTATCTTCAACTGTTTAGACGCATAGGCAATTACCCTATCGTCCTGCATCAACACCGCTCCAAGTCCGACCCGTGAGGCATCACAATAAACTGTATAAGACCCCAAACCGGTAGGCAGCATCAAGATTGGGGCTGAAGTCAAAGCTGTCTTGAGCTTTTGGAAGCTCGCCTCACACTCCTCTATCCACCGAAATGGGGCACCCTTTTGGGTTAATCTAGTCATAGGGGTCACAATCTATGAAAACCCCTCCACAAAGTGACGGTAATAACCCGCCAAGCCAAGGAAACTGCGAATCTCTGTAGCTGAGGAGGGCCTGGGCCAACTCTGCACGGCCTCCACCTTCCTCGGATACTCGATACCACATTGCCTAGGAATGCCACAAAACTCAACCAGAACTCACATTTTGAGAAATTTGCATATAATTCCTTCTCTCTCAAGGTCTGAAGCACTGTCCTCAGGTGCCGCTCATGATCTTCCCGACTCTAGGAATATACCAGAATATCATCAATAAAAATAATAACGAAGGAGTCAAGATATTGTTTGAATACACTGTGTATCAAATGCATAAAAGCTGTTGGGGAATTAGTCAGACCAAAAGACATAACTAGAAACTCGTAATGACCATACCGAGTCCTGATGGCAGTCTTCGGGATATCTAGCTCCTGAATCTTCAACTGATGGTATCCTTAGTGCAAATCAATCTTGGAAAACACATGTGCGCCCTGAAGCTGGTCAAACAGATCACCAATACGAGGCAAGGGATAACGGTTCTTCACTGTAACTTTGTTCAACTGGCGATAATCAATGCAGATAGGCATAGAACCATCATTTTTCTTCATAAACAAGACAGGAGAGCCCCACGGTGAGACACTAGGCCGAATAAAACCCTTACCAAGCAATTCCTGCAATTGATCTTTCAACTCAGAAGGAGCCATGCATTACGGGGGAATGGAAATGGACTTAGTGCCCGGCAACAGATCAATGCCAAAATCAATGTCTCTATTGGGCGGCATACCCAGAAGATCAGCTGGAAACATATTGGGGAAATCCCGTATCACTGGAACTGAATCAACAGAATGGGAATCAACACTGACATCTCTCACATAAGCCAAATACGTGGCACTCCCCTTCTCAACCATACGCTGAACTTTAAGTAAAGAGATAAATCTACTGGGAGTGTGATCTAAAGTATCAATCCACTCAATACGCAGAATACCTGGCATAGCCAGCGTCACGGTCTTGGCATGACAATCAAGAATAGCATGATGGGGAGACAACCAGTCTATGCCCAGAATAATATCAAAGTCAACCATACTGAGTAACAATAAATCTGCTCTAGTCTCAAAACCACGAATAGTAACCAAACATGACCGATAAACGCGGTCCATAATGAGAGAATCTCCCACGGGAGTAGAAATATAAATGGGGGCACCCAAAGAATCCCCAGGCACACCCAAATACGGAGCAAAATAAGAAGACACATAAGAATAAGTAGAGCCTGGATCGAATAGAACCGATGTCTCTCTGTGACAAACCAGTATAATACCTGTGATGACGGAATCGGAGGCAACGGCCTCAGTGCGAGCAGGAATACAATAATATCTGGCCTGACCCCTCACTCGAGGGTGACCTTTATCTCCCCAGCCTCCACCCCTGGCTGGCTGGGTAGGTGGGGCAGCAACAGGAGCTGTGATCATAGCCAGAGAACTCTAAGGAGCCTGTTGTGGCTGAGCAGTCTGTGAAGATGCACCCCTACCAAGTTTGGGGCAGTTCCTAACAATATGGTGTGTATCACCACACTCGAAACAAGCTCTGGGAGGATGCGGCGGCTATGACTGGCTAGGGCTAGGTATGCTGGACTGACCTCGGGAAGTGCCCCGCGCAAGAGGCATGCCAGAAACTGGAGGCGCATAATATGGCTCCTGAGGTGCAGGTGGAGCTGAAGTATTGCCAGCTGCTGCTAAAGCTAAATGTATAGGGTGGCCAGAATAACCTCTACCATAATGACTTGCTGATGGGGTACGGGCACCAGAGTAGTGACCCAACTCTCGAGACCTCTTGGCCTCCCTCTCTCCTCGTTCCCTGGCGAGCATACCCTTAATCCTCTTAGCAATGCTTACTACCTGCTAGAAAGGAATATCCATCTCCAACTCTTGAGCCATGCTGGACCTGATGGGCGGGATCAGGCCTTCGATGAACCTGCGAACTCTCTCCCAAACTGTGGCAACCAAGGCTAGTGCATGCCTGGTCAACTTGGTTAACGGATGGCATACTCTGAAACTATCACAGCACCCTAGCATAAGTGCTCAAACTCTGCACGCCATGAATCCCTGAGGCTCTGGGGAACAAACTCTCTCATAAACATGTCTGAGAACTGGGTCCAAGTCAGTGAAGCAGCCTCGACTGAACTATCTAACTCATAAGTACGCCACCAATCATAGGCGGCTCCTCGAAGCTGAAAGTTGGCGAAAGAAACCCTGCTAGACTACACTATGCCCATAGTGCGAAGAATGCGATGGCACTCCTCCAAAATTTCCAAGGCATCATCTGATGCTAAGCTACTAAACGCTGGGGGATCATATTTCTTGAACCTCTCTAGTCTACGCTGCTCGTCCTCTGAAGCAGCTGACCCATCCTCGGGCTGAACTGGTGCTGCAGGCAGTGCAGGAATAATCTCCGAGGTCTGCTGTTGATACCCAATTTTTTTCTATATATTTTTATACTCAAAATACTTTTAAAATAGAATGTATATGCATATACAAGTATCCCCAAAGGTGTTGGTATTTTTTCCAAATTTTTAAAGATTTTCAAAACCAATTTATGGCCTATTTTGCACTATAAAAACCAATAGTTATTCCCAAAACTTGTCATTTTGGAGAATAATTTATTTTATTCTCACATTTATACAAAAATATAATTTACATGATTTTTACATAATTTTACAGGTCCATTTGGTATTTCTAAACTAAAATTGCATGAAATTGCAATTTTATCCTATTTCTCGATTTAATAGCATTTTTAATCATAAAATCATTCCCAATATTTTTAAATTAATACTTATATATTTTTTATTAAATTGGTATTTTTTAATTTGATTTTAAATAGCATTTACTATTTTTTATAAATTCAAAATGGGAAAGTGTCTATTTCAATTGTAGCCCATTTTACTTTCAATTATAGCCTGATTTGCACCCCAATCCACCCCCCCCCCCCC
>MU720665.1:123003-144401 GCA_026770625.1 Nicotiana glauca
AGACTAATTGTGCTTGAATACCTTAACGGGGTGGGAAGGGTAGAATATGGAGATGATGACGGTGCGCTAATATCATATGTGACTCCTCTTTTGAGGAATATGTGCCGGGTATTGCACCGAATGATCCATATTATAGTTAAAACTAGGACCCTTTTTCTTCGCTTTTCCGTTATTTAAATTAATATTTTCTTCAAAACTAAGCTCTCATTTCACTTGTGCCTTTCTTCTTTCAAAATTATCAACTTGTTTATATTTCTTATGTGCAAACTTTGCTTGTCTACTCCTACTCTTCTTAAAGTCACAATTAAGCAAGGCCGGGAACCACACTAGTGGATCTTGAGGGGTGCCTAACACCTTCCCCTCGAGATAATCTCAAGCCCTTACCCGAACTCTGGTTTTCTTTCAAATCCTTCTTCTTTTCTCTAAAAGTGTCCTAATGCACTATAATCATTAGGTGGCGACTCTCCAAACTCCATAGCCCAAATTCCCCCAAAAGGGGATAAAAGAGTCATTCCACCCATAATGTCGTAAAACTCGATTTCTCCTTAGAAAAGGGGGACATCGACATCTGCTCAACATGCACTCGCTATTCAGGAGTGCGGACGGCAGGAGTCTGTGCTCTTCCCCCGCCCGGGATGTGGCTGCAGCAAGGGGAAGCAACCCTGCATGAGCTAAAGTGGTGTACATGCTCATGAACTAAGCCAGAGTCTCCTGGAGCGCTGGAGTAGTAGTGGCAGTAGTATGTGTGCCAGGTGCCTGGGCTCCGGCTAAATTTGCTGGTGGTACCTCAGCGGCAACTCGCGCAGGTGCTGTAGCTGCACCGCGTGAGTGTCCTCGACCACTACCCCGGCCCCGGCCTCTGACAGCGGCAGCGGGGGGCGCAGGTGCCTGGTCATCTCGTGTAGCACGTGTCCTCACAATCTGTGAGAGAATAGAAGATAGAAGTTTAGAATTGATGTCAAAATATCGCACGACAAGGAATTCAAATGAAATGTATATTTTCCTAAACAGTTACATACCCTCTCGTAGATAAACACAGACGTCTCAATACCGATCAGCGAGACTCTAATAAACCGGCCTGTGTTTTGTGACTCCTATGAACATAGAGCTCTGATACTAACTTGTCACGACCCCAGTACACCCTCCATGAACATGTCGTGATGACACTTAGTCCTTATAACTAGGTAAGCCTAACAATGCGGAAACAATAACCTAACTTGTGGAATAATTAATTAAACTGAACATATCAAAATAGTAACTGAATATAAGGCCGCTCAGCCTATACAACTCAAAAGAAATGCGGAAGTCTACAACTCAATCCCAAAACTCAGAAATTCACGGGAAACACTGGCTAAAAGAAATACTGTAAATGCTCTAATCTCCAGAATGTCTACATCAAAAGTATGATAGAATCTAAACACTACATATAGAATAAGGAAGGAGACTCTTCGATCTACGGATTCTGCAAATATACCTCGAAGTCTCCACTAGATCTCTCCTCCTAGATGATAGTGCGCCTTGGTGGAGGAACCTGGATCTGCACATGAAAAACATCCACAGAAGGGGCATGAGTACACCACAGCGGTACTCAGTAAGTGCCATGCCTAACCTCGGTTGGGTAGTGACGAGGAAGGTCAGGGCCCTACTGAGGTAAAAATATAATAATAAATTAACAGTATGAAAGAAATGGTAGTAATAATGAGTACAGTAGTAAACCAAGACAGGTCTACGAGGCAACAAAAACTACACAAGAACAAAGTAAACACGGGCTGTGTACAGCTCAAAATCAGCGATAACCACGAGGATCTCCCAGGATACCGTCCTATAGTCCTTCTTTTCATCTGTCCAGTGGATCTCCCGAGACACCATCCCGTAGTCCATCAGACATGTAATTACGAAGGATCTCCCGGGATACCGTCCCGTAGTCCAACCATCAATATGTAGGGGGATCTATCGGGAATATAACCCGCAGTCCCAAAGTAAAAGTTCAGGGGGATCTGTAGGGAATCTAACCCGCAGTCCCAAAGTAAAAGTACAAGGGGATCTACCGGGAATTGAACTCGTAGTCCCAAAGTAAACAAACAAGGTGGAAGCTACTGGAATCCCACATCCGTAGTCCCAATATGAATATGCAATCACAACCAGAAGATACACAGAAATGAAGTACAAAAGACAAGCAACAGGTAGTACTGGCCTAGCATGCTTCACGTAGTTCAGTCAAGGCAACTTAAGTAATTAGGCAAATTAAATCAACTAAACATGCTTTCCTAATCTAGCACAGGTTAAAATTGCAAGTAGAATAAAGCAAATATGAAGAAACCCAATCTCAATATCTTAAGTAAAAGCCGGATTTTCAACAATTGGCTCAAGTACGTGCTCGTCACCTCGCGTACAAGGCACTTAAAATACCAAATAACAAATCCTAAGGGGAAAAGATCCCCCATACAAGGTTAGACAAGCCACTTACCTCGAACCGGCTCAAAATCAACTAGAGATCACGCCTTTTCCACGAGTATCCAATTCCAAATGGCCCAAATCTATTCAATTTAAATACATATCGTAAATAATATTGCAAACAACTTATTCCACTATAAAAATTAAAGCTAGGGAGCAAAAATAGGTAAAATGACCAAAACACCGCTCAAGCCAACGTCTCAAAATAAATAATTTTCATATTTTCGGAACCCTCGTACTCTCACGAGTCTAACCATATAAAACTCTCCCAAATCGGAGGTCAAATGCCCATTCGAAATCCAATAGTTTAGCCAATGAAGTTTTACACCAAATTACCCAATGTTTTATCTTAAATTCGAATTCCAATGATGTATTTAGCTATATAATGATGTAATATAATAAAAAGGGATCAAAGAAACGTTACCCAATTATTTTCTCTTCAAAACCCACTCAAAATCGTCTTCTCCGAGCTCTGAATTGATTTTCCAACTTATGAAATTAAACCCTCGAAATTGCTATTTCTAATCAATGAATACCGCTTCTGTAGTCTAGGGACTGCTTCTGCGGTCCCGCCTATGCGAAACACTGGCCGCTTCTGCGGCCTCGTTTAAAAATCCCAGCTTTCGCTTCTGCGGTACCCATCTCACAGAAGCGGATCTGCTTCTGCGGAAATCCTATCACTTCTGCAATTTCCTAGAAGGTGACCCTAAAGTCGCTTATGCGACGACCAAGGCCGCTTCTGCGACTCCTCTTCTGTGGCTCCCAAGCCGCAGAAGCAAAAATACCATGAAAAAAATACCAGCTGCTGTAACACTTAGAAATTTTCTCCGTTAACCACCTGAAATCATCTTGAGGCCCTCGGGACCTCAACCAAAAACACCAATACCCCCTAATACCTTATTCAAACTTATACGAACCTTGAAAACACCGAAAACAACACCAAAAACCCGATTTAATCAATGATTCAAGCCTAAGAATTTCAAATTTCTTCCAAATACGCTTTCGATCAAAAACCTAACCAAAACCCGTCCGAATGACCTGAAATTTTGTAACACATCACAAATAACATGACGGAGCTATTGCAACTTCCGAAATTCCATTCCGACCCTCGGATCAAAAATTCACTATCGGACCGGAAACTTCAAAAATACTAACTTCGGCATTTTTAGACTAAATGAGCTACGAACCTCCAAAATACATTCCGAACATGCTCCCAACCCCGAAATCACCTAACGGAGCTATCAGAACCATCAGATTTTCATTCCGAGGTCATCTTCACACTTTTCTAGTTATGGACCATTTTTTTCAACTCTTAAGCTCTCATTTAGAGACTAAGTGTCCCAAAACACTCTGTATCCCAACACTGAACATACCGGCAAACCAAAATAATAGAAATGGACTTAGGAGAAGCAGTTAATGGGGGATCGGGGCGTAAATTTCAAAAACGTCCGGCCGGGTCGTTACACTATCCCATTCTTTACTTTTAGTGGACATAGTATTCTTGTAATATACATAATAATAAAATTGTTAGTTTCTCACTTTTAGCATAAGCAACGAGATATTGATCCTGGCTTTCGTGAGATGCATAATTATTATGATCAGTTTGAAAGGGTCCCATTGGGAGTGATCCTGTAGTTATTGGAGATAGCACGCCCAAAGCGTCTTCTAGTTTGTAATCACATATTTGTTTTTTTTTTTTTTGCTATTGTTTTTTGAAAATAGTACTCTTGCTCATACTTTTATATGTTTAGGGTCTGATTTTGGTAGGGTTGGTCGAGATGGAGGTGCCAGTGGTGTCAATGTGAAGAACATCACAGCAAGTCATGGTGTAGTTAATGATGATTTGCGTTTTGGTAAAATGTTGTATGTAATTTTTTATTCTTTTCTTAGTTATTTAACTCTATGTATTTGTACGTTCACTAACCCTTTTTTTAACCTTTTTCAGCCCCCTTCGTAAATGAGCATGATCTTGGCTTGGAATCTGACTTTGAACTGTCTTGATCTGCAATTGATCAAATCACTGCCATTACACAACAAGAAAAACATAAGCAATCATCTCATGATGTTAAAAAGTCAAGCCTGCTCTGCTGCCATCAGGAATCCCTGCACAGACACGAGCAGATGTTATTATTGAGTCTAATACTGCTCCACGGGGTACGATGTTAATGTTACTAATTCTGTAGTTAGTATGTAAATGAGAAATTTTTGATAGTTTTTTATTTAAGTAGTGATACTGATAATGCTTTAATGTGTTCAGCATCTCGGATTGATGGGGTTGGTCAAGTGGATATTGGTGGTAGTAATGTGAATTTGCCTTCTGGTAATGTCTTCTATATATAAATTTCATTTTTTTTAAAAAAAATTCTTATCTTTTTATATTTGTTTATTTACTAGAATTTTCTAATTTAAGCTCCATTGTCTGCACAGGAGTGATCTTCACTTGAATTTTGATTTTGAATATACTGATTCTCAACTTGATCTAATTGTTGTTGTTACACAAGGAGGGAGACGTAATGTAAATCAATCTGGAAATAAACTAACAACTCGTGATGTAAATAAGTCTAAACCTGATCAGTCGGTATCAAGAAGTATTGTCCAGACACAAACAAATGTTGAAACAAGTCCTGCAATTTTCACACTGAGAAGGTGCCCTACAGTTGTAAAACAATCGTCGTATAGGAATGACTGGCAATTTTGTGTTAGTGCAATGGGGTATCCTCGAAGGTTATCAAAGGAAGATTTCCATTTATAAATGACATTTCAGTGGTTGTTGATTATAAGCTTACGACATCATTCTCAAACTTTGTCGAATCAAACATGCAATTGGGAGAGTGCGTATTCATTTCCATGTACTGTTGTTTTCATGTTTTCTTAATTTTTGTTGCTATATTTCTTATCCATATCTTCTTTTATATGAAATATGGAAGTTCATTTACCTTGTGATCAAAAGTTGGACCCTTGATTTGACCTTGAAGTTGAACAGATTGACGATAAGACGTTTTCCCATAACTTAAACTATTCTGGCTGATCGTTGTCTAGTTCGGTATGTGTATTGCTTTTTATTTTTGTTGTTTTAGTAGTTCATTCATATTGTTAGTGTTAGTCATGTTTTCTTCCTCTCTTTTTTTCAGCAGTTGAATATTATATTCTACTATCTTAGGAAGAAGGCAAAATATGGAATAAATATGCCAATCAAAATCATAACCTACAGATACTCTTTTTAATAATATCAGTCAAAGGATTTTCACAGAATTTTTAAAAGGTGAGAAACAACATCATTTGATTGATAGATCAGATGATATCATGGAGTATATGAAAGGATTTAGGATGCATTGCAACACTTCATGGCACCAGATTGATCATGGCCTCTTTCCAATTAATTTGGCATAAAAATGGCATTGGATATTGGGGTGTGTATCATTCCACAAGAGATTTTTTTACGTATACGACTTGATACGTAGTCGAAATCACAAAAAAGCTATTCAAAAGGTGGCAGAGGCATATGCTGTGTTGATTCCCCTGTTTTTAGTTAGCATTGAATTTTATAACCAAAGAAGTGACATTGTAATACAAAATTTTATGCACATGGGAAAGGAGTTGACTGATCCTTTTGAGATTGAACTGATTACAAATATGCCAACACAACAAAATTCGTAAGAATAGTTACTTTTTTTTTACTTTGTTTTTATTATTCATATTAACATTTTTCACTTCTAATCGATTTTTATATTCTATTCATTTGTTTTATTTCAGAGATTGTGGAGTATATGTTTCATGCTTTGCTGAGTATATATTTGAAGATCTTCCAATTTCCGTTGCCAATTTTGATATGGATGGTCTTTGAGCTAGGTTTGGTATATTGTTGTAGCACTATGGGAGGAACAAGAAGTTGCATGGCGAATCAAGTGAATCTGAGGCTCCAGTAGCACCTAAAGAGATTCGTGGAAACAAACGCAAGAAGTAGTATAGGTCTCTTTTTGGTTTTAGTTAATCATAGCATGAAAACTTTGCAAGATTTTAATAATTTTTGGTGAAGTATAGTATTTTGCATAATTAGATTGTAAAAATGCTAGCTTTTAAAAGTGTTTTCTAGGAATACAATTGTAATAGTACAATATGTTGCTATAACTTTTTAAATGTTGGAATCCATCTTCAATTTGTTTTATTAGGCTTTTCTTAGGTTTCTTCCATAAAGTTGTTGGTTTATTAGGAGTACCTTTCGGAGACAGAATTTTGTCAGCACTTGAAGTCAAGCCATCAGTGTAGAACATGGTTGTTACAGCAGCACTATTAGTTCCTACAACTACTGCCCACTCGAAACAATGTATGTACAAATATTGCATTTGGGGAACTACTTCTATTTTTGCACATATTTTGATACCAATAAAGTATATAAATATACCACTTGGGTATTACATTGATATTTTAGCATCTTTTTTCCTGCAGCAACTAGATGTAAATGTATCCTACTTTTATATACTAAAATAGAAAATAAATAGATTCTTATTGAAAATACAAGTAGCCATATAAATTTGTTGCCAAAAAGTAATTTGGCAAAGAATCATCATACCAAATATATGTCTAGTGAAAGAAATGCATTTTATTTCTTTGCAATTCAAATGATATGATTCTACGATATATGGATTATATAAAAACATTGAAGCATTATATCAATCTCTCTTTGGATTTTGGCATGTTCTCAGATTGTGTTCTTTTCTCCCGCATAGTGAACATGCAACTGTATTTCCTTCTCAGCCTCCTATGCCTCTCTTTTTTTTAGGTCTTCCTGGTTTGATTTTTCCTTTTGGTGGCAGTACCACCTGTAAAGAGACATGTTCTGAAATTTCCCATGTTGTTTCATCAGGCAAAGAATTTACTGGTATCTCATATGTTTTCAGCAAGTAGTCTATATTGTATAAATCCGAGCAATACTTGTATGAATCCATATGAAATTTTTTTATAACTGCCATTCGTGTGGACATGGAATATCGTCTAGCTGAAACCTCCCACAAGTGCAGTTTTTTTCATGTAGCCGCATCACATTTCTTGTTTGACCATCAATTACTAAATGTAAGAATTGAGTTGATGGCAACACCTAATATAAATTTAATTTAAAAAAAGTCATTATCTATATGAAGTAATAGTATTTTTAAATAACAATATTCAGTTGTTTAGTAAAATCAATAAGGTACAAAAGTGAAACTATAATACATGCAGTGTTTTTATGATTTTGAAAATGCATATCATCATCGTCTACGATAAGATAGTGTTATCTGCCAATATTTTTTTCATACTTTGCACCAATCTTTATAAATGATTCCATTGCATAATTTCGATTGGTGAAATTCCATTTTTAAATCAATGTTATCATAAAGTCAAGCAAATTCACAACTAGGAGGTCTCTTGCATGCTTGTCTGTTGTATTTACTGATTCTGCAATATTCGATGTCATGGTCATGGTTCTATTTTCCTTGGAATGCGCCCGACACTATTTATCATATCTAATATCCATCAGGTATATTTTCACTCAACTATAATAGCTTCTAACTCTGCCATATGCCTGCTGAATTCTTCAACAGTGTATGCTCTTGCTAAGCAAAGTATACTTCTTTGATTTAGTTTTGGCTCTTCATGAAGTTTGTCTTTATGTTGTTCCACATATGGAACATACATACACAATAAGGGACTTCTAGATAGACAATTGAAGTTTCTCACATATACCATCATGCATGTCTGATACAATGCACATTCCCTCTCTTTGTCCATAAGTTTCTCTGAACTGCACGAAGAACCACTTCCACGATGCACCATTTTTCGAATCAACAATTGCGTATGCGAGGGGTAGAATTTGTCCTGTAAACCCAAAGAACAAAATATTAATTACAACATACAATATTAATTTAGCATTTCATATAGTATTATAGTCATAGGTAGGTGCGGGTATGTACCAAAATAACTTTATACTCTGTTGATATACTTGTATACCATACTGGTATCATATAATATTTGAAAATCATTTTTGTTTCTTTAACTGAATGTAACTGGATTGTACACACAATATTAATTTAGTATTTCATATAGTAGTATAGTCATAGGTAAGTGTAGGAATGTAGCAAAATAATTATATACTCTGTTGGTATACTTGTATACCATACTGGTATCATATAATATTTGAAAATATTTTTTGTTTCTTTAAATGAATGTAATTGGATTGTATTCTTGCCCTCTACGTCTTGCGTGGAAGTCGTGAGTATGGTTCCTTTATATGTGACTTTAAAAAACTTCCATCGACTACAATTGTTGGCCTACAATAGATCCATCCTCTAATCGATGCATATATAGCTATGAATGCATACAAGAAGCTCCCATCTCCTTTAGTGTGTAGTCGTGTCATTGATCTTGGGTTAGCGTACTCTAACATATTAAGATACGTTGGTATTTTCTTGTATGACTCATGACGAGGCCAATAGGTATAAGATTTTGTTGCTCGTACTCTGTCAAATTCTAGTATAGTTTATGATATCATCCTACAGAGATTGGAGAATCTAGATACAAACTTATAATATTCTTACTACTATTTGAGAGAACCAACTTAGTGAAGTTTTTTTTGTTGAAAATTTAAATTGCTTAAGTTCAAACAAAATAACTTTCGGAAGATTTATATTTAAAAAGAGTTGGGAATCATTAAATTCACTCGTGTGACGACCTGGCCGGTCGTCTTAAGAATTAATGCCCTGATCCCCTATTAACTACTTTCCCTAAGTTCATTTCTGCTATTTTGGTTTGCTTGGACGTTCGGTGTTGGGTTTCGGAGAGTTTTGGGACACTTAGTCCCTTAATGAGAACTTAAATGTTGAAAAGTAATCCGTAGTTAGAATAGTGTGAAGACGACCTCAGAATAAAAATTCGATGGTTCCGTTAACTCCGTTAGGTGACTTCGGGGTTGGGAGCGTGTTCGGAATGTATTTTGGAAGTCCGTAGCTCATTTAGGCTTGAAATGCCGAAGGTTGAATTTTTTATGTTTCCGGTCAGATAGTGAGTTTTTGATCCGAGGGCTGGATCATAATTCCAAAAGTTGTAGTAGCTCCGTCATGTCATTTGGGATGTGTGTACAAACTTTTAGGTCATTCAGACGTGTCTTGGTTAGGTTTTTTATCGAAAGTGTATTTTGATAAAATTTGAAGTTCTTAGGCTCAAATCCTAGTTTAATTCAAGTTTTCGGCGTTGTTTTAGGTGGTTTAAGGATTTGTACAAGTTTGAATGAGGTATTAGGTGTTATTGGTGCTTTTGGTTGAGGTCCCGAGGGCCTCGGATAATTTCGGATGGTTGACGGAAGGATTTTGGAAGTTTATAAATATCAGTCTTTGCTGCTTCTGGTATTTTCGCATCTACGGCTT
Source organism: Nicotiana glauca (assembly GCA_026770625.1). NCBI lineage: Eukaryota > Viridiplantae > Streptophyta > Magnoliopsida > Solanales > Solanaceae > Nicotiana > Nicotiana glauca. The sequence goes on from MU720665.1 coordinate 132,855, forward strand.
GGGAACCGCAGATGCGGCACCATAGAAGTGGCTAAATGGCTGCAGAAGCGGCTTTTCCCCTTTCCCTCAGAAACCGTAGAAGCGGTGCTATTCTCCCAGAAGCGAAGCCACAGAAGCGGCTCAGGCATCGCAGATGCGGGCTCCTGTATCTCTTTAGTTTCTGCAGAAGCGGATGTTCCCCCGCAGATGCAGTGTCGAACATGCGACCCTTTTATCGCAGATGCAGTCCCTACCTTTTAAAGAAAAAACACAGAAACGGCTCTTTTTCTGCAGAAGCGGGGACCACAGAAGCGGTCCCTTTTCTGCTGAAGTGGAAATCACTGTTCAAAAATAGTGAAATCGAGGGTTTAATTTCAAAAGTTGGAAAAATCAAATTTGAGCTCGGGAAAGGGCGATTTTGAGAGGGTTTTGAAGAGGAGATTATTTGGTAACGTTTCTTTAATCCCTTCTTGTTATATTTCATCAATATGTAGTTAAATCCATCATTTAAATTAGAATTGAGGACCAAAATTGGGAAAAAATGGAAGAAACTTCTTAGGCCAAAATTTTGGGTTTTGCATGGGTGTTTGACCTTCGATTTGGGTGATTTTTGCATGGTTAGACTCGTGAGAGTACGAGGTTTCTGAAAATGTAAAAATTATCCTATTCCGAGACGTTTGCCTAAGGGGCATTTTGGTTATTTCACCTAAATTTGCGTCTTAGCTTTAAATTATGTAGTAGAATCTGTTGTTTGAGGTGTTATTTACGATATGTAATTGAATTGAATAGATTTGGGCCATTTGGAGTCAGATACTCGTGACAAAGGCGTGGTTTCTAGTTGATTTTTGAACTGGTTCGAGGTAAGTGGCTTGTCTAACCTTGTGTGTGGGACCTTTCCCCTTAGGATATGATATTTGGTAATTGAATGCCTTGTACGTGAGGTAAAGAGCGCGTACTTGAGCTAATTGTTGAAAAATCAGGTTTCCCTTTAAATATTTAGATTGATTTTCTTTCTTATCCACTGTATTTGATTTGCAATTATAGATTGTGTTAGCTAGAAAAGCATGCTTAGTTGTTCTAAAATGCCTATTTTCTCAAGTTGCTTTTGTTTGCCTTACGTGAAGCAAGTTAGGCTAGAAATTCCCTGTTGCCTTGGTATGAAACTCCATTTCTGAATATCTTCTTGTTGTTGGTGTGTATTTACATAATGACTGCGGGTTCGATTCCCGATAGATCCCCCCTGCATATTTACTTTGGGACTGCGGGTTCGGTTCCCGATAGATCCCCCTGCATATTTACTTTGGGACAGCGGGTTCGATTCCCGATAGATCCCCCTGCATATTTACTTTGGGACAGCGGGTTCGATTCCCGATAGACCCCCCTGCATATTTACCTTGGGACTGCAGGTTAGATTCCCGATAGATCCCCCTGCACATTGATAGTTGGAGTATGGGACAGTATCTCGGGAGATCCTTCGGATTTACACATATGATGGATTACGGGACGGTATCCCGGGAGATCCACTGGACAGTTGAGAAAAGGACTACAGGACGGTTTCCTGGGAGATCCTCATTGTTATAATTGGTATTGAGTTGTACATATTCCATGTTTATTCTGTTCTTTGTGTAGTTGTTATTGCCTTGTTTAACCTGTCCATTCTCACCGTTGTACTCATTATTACTGTCAATTTTCTTATTGTTAATTCATATTATGTTGTTTGACCTCAGTACGGCCCTGACCTTCCTCGTCACTACCCAACCGAGGTTAGGCTTGGCACTTACTGAGTACCGTTGTGGTGTACTCATGCCCCTTCTGCGCATGTTTTTCATGTGCAGATCCAGGTACCTCCACTAAGGCGTACTATCCTCGAGGCGGAGAGTTCTATCGGAGGCTTCGAGGTATATCTGCCGGGTCCGCAGACCAGGAGTCTCTATTCTATTCTAGCTTTAGTAGTTATTCTATCATTGTCTTTCAGTTGTTTAGACATTCTAGAGTTAGAGCAGCGTATTACATTTCTATTAGCCTGTGGTTCCCGTGAGTTTCCGGGTTTTGGGATGAGATTGTAGACTTCCGCATTTTATTTTTGAGTTGTATATGCCAAGTGGCACTTATATACCATTTTCTTCTAGTTTTTCTTAATTTAATTAAATGTTTCTGCAAGTTATATTAATTTCCGCATTGTTAGGCTTACCTAGTTGTAAGAACTAGGTGCCATCATGACATGTTCATGGAGGGTGAACTGGGGTCGTGACAAGTTGGTATCAGAGCTCTAGGTTCATAGGAGTCACAGAACACAGGCCGGTTTATTAGAGTCTTGCTGATCGGTACAGAGATGTCTATACTTATCTATGAGAGGCTATGTAACTGTTAGGAAAATTCCATTTCATTTGACTTCCCTATCGTGCGAAATTTTTGACATTCACAATTCTAAACTTCTGCCTTCTATTCTCTCATAGATGGTGAGGACACGTGCTACTCGGGATTATCAGGAAACCGTGCCCCCAACTGTAGCCGTTAGAGGCCAGGGATGAGGTAGAGGCCGAGGATGCACCCAGCGAGAGCACCTGTGCGAGCTACCGCCGAGGTACCACCAGTAGATCCAACCGGATTTCAGGAACCTGACACGCCTATGGCTACTACTACTCCAGCCCTTCAGGAGACTTTGGCGCAATTCCTGAGCATGTTTGGTACGTTTATTCAGGCGGGATTGATTCAGGTTGTACCGAACAGTTCACAGATTAGGGGAGGGACCCAGACTCCCGCCACCCCCACTCTAGAGCAGCGAGTTTCCATTGGTCAGGTTCCAGGTGTCATGGTGACACAGCTTGAAGTCCTAGTTTAGTGAGTGGTGAGGACCTCTCGCCGAGTTGGGGACAGGTGGGTCCAAGAGAGAGAGGACAGACGAGGTCAGGAGGGAGAGTATGGAGGGGAGAGTAGACCTCGTAGATTGGAGAGACCCGCTGGTCCTTATTTTGGAGGGAGAACATGCAATGGTAGAGGTTTTGTGGGTCAGCCAGCTCAGTTTGCATCGCAGATTTCACCCAGAGTTTCAGGTGTTCAGGGGTCTTGGAGTACCCGTACCGCACAGTTCCCACTGCCACGTCAGTTGTGAGGTTGCTTTTAGTTTGGTGAAATATGCCATGTGGTAAGGTATGGCCCTAGACTTGGGAGGAGTGCGCCTCTACAGACTTCTCGGCCACAGTGCGCCCCATAGAGTTCTCAGGCTTTGGTTACAACAGCAGTTGCTACCCCACCTACCCGTACTAAGACTATTGCCTCCGATTTTGTCATCACAAGTATTGTCATGGTTTGTTATAGAAATGTATCGGTTGTATTTGATTTAGGCTCTACTTATTCTTATGTATCTTTATATTTTGCTCTGCATTTGGGTGTACCACGGAATTTCCTTGAGTTTCTCTGTTTATGTTTTTACTCCTGTGAGATAATTCTCATGTTGTGGACCGCGTTTATCGGTCGTGCTTGGTTACTATTCGTAGTTTTAAGACCAGAGCAGATTTATTATTACTCAACATGGTCGATTTAGATATATCTTGGGCATGGACTAGTTGTCGCCCCATTATGCTATTCTTGATTGTCACACCAAGACCGTGACGCTGGCTATGCCAGGTATTCCGCGTGTTGATTGGAGTGGTAATTTAGGTCACACTCCCAGTAGAGTTATCTCTTTCCTTAAAGCTCAGCGTATGGTTGAGAAGGGGTATGACGCGTGTTTAGCTTATGTGAGAGATGTCAGTGTTGATACCCCTTCTATTGATTTAGTTCCAGTGGTACGAGATTATCTCGATGTGTTTCCAGCTGATCTTTCGGGCATGCCGCCTGATAGAGACATTGATTTTGGCATTGATCTGTTGCTGGGCACTTAGCCCATTTCCATTCCTCCGTATCATATGGCTCCTCCTGAGTTGATGGAGTTGAAGGATCAGTTACAGGAATTGCTTGGTAAGGGTTTTATTCGACCCAGTGTTTCACCGTGGGGTGCTCTTGCTTTGTTTGTGAAGCAGAAGGATGGTTCTATGCGTATGTGTATTGATTATCGCCAGCTGAACAAGGTTACAGTGAAGAACTGTTATCTTTTACCTCGTATTGATGATATGTTTGACCAACTTCAGGGCGCACAGGTGTTTTCTAAGATTGACTTGCACTCTGGTCACCATCAGCTGAAGATTTGGGAGCCATATATCCCGAAGACTGCCTTCAAGACTCGATATGGTCATTACGAGTTCCTTGTTATGTCATTTGGGCTGACCAATGCCCCAGCAACTTTCATGCATTTGATGCACAGTGTGTTCAGACCATATCCTGACTCGTTCGTTATTGTTTTTATTGATGATATTCTGGTGTATTCCCGAAGACGGGAAAATCATGAATAGCACCTGAGGACCATGCTTCAAACCATGAGGGAGAAGAAGTTCTATGCAAAGTTCTCAAAATGTGATTTTTGGCTGAGTTCTGTGGTGTTCTTAGGCCATGTGATTTGGAGTGAGGGTATTCGGGTGGATCCGAGGAAGATAGAGGCCGTACAGAGTTGGCCCAGGCCGTCCTCAGCTACAGAGATTTGCAGTTTCCTTGATTTGGTGGGCTACTACCGTCGCTTCGTGGAGGGATTTTCATCGATTGTTGCCCTTATGACTAGATTGACCTAGAAGGGTGCCCCATTTCAATGGACAGAGGAGTGTGAGTCGAGCTTTCAGAAGCTCAAGATAGCTTTGACTACATCCCCAATTTTGATGTTGCCTACCGGTTCGGGGTCTTATACTGTCTATTGTGATGCCTCGAGAGTTGTCCTCTTAGCGATCTTGATACAGGACGGTAGGGTGATTGCCTACGCGTCCAGACAGTTGGAGATGCATGAGAATAATTACCCTATCCACGACCCTGAGCTAGCTACTAATGTTCATGCCTTGAAGATCTGGCGTCATTATTTGTACGGTGTGCCTTATGAGATCTATACTGACCATCGGAGTTTTCAGCACTTGTTCAAGCAGAAGGATCTAAATATGTGTCAGATGAGGTGGTTAGAGTTGCTGAAGGATTTTAATATTACTATTCTGTATCACTCGGGCAAGGCCAATGTGGTGGCGGATGCCTTGAGTCACCAGGCAGGGAGTTCGGGAAGTTTGGCATATTTACCAGCTTTAGAGAGGCCTATGGCGATGGATGTGCATGCCTTAGCCAGCCAGTTTGTGAGATTGGATATTTCAGATCCTAGTCGGGTTTTAGCTTGTGTGGTTTCCCGGTATTCCTTATTTGATCGTATCAGGGAGCGGCAGTATGATGACCCTCACTTGATTGTCCTTAAGGAAGAGGTTCAGCGTGGTGATGCCATAGATGTGACCATCAGAGATGACGGGGTATTGAGGATGCAGGGCTGAATATGTGTGCCCAATATTGATGAGCTTCGAGAGTTGATTTTAGCAGAGGCCCATAGTTCGCGGTATTCCATCCATCCGGGTGCCATGAAGATGTATCAGGACTTGAGGCAGCACTATTGGTGGAGGCGGATAAAGAAATATATAGTTCGTTATGTGTCTAAATGCCTCAACTGCTAGCAGGTGAAGTATGAGCACCAGCGACCGGATGGTTTGCTTCAGCAGATAGAGATTTTGGAGTGGAAATGGGAGCGCATCACCATGGATTTTGTATCTGGACTCCCACGGACATTTAAGAAGTTTGATACCATTTGGGTCATTGTGGATTGGCCGACCAAGTCTGCTCATTTCATTCCTGTGTGTACCACTTATTCATTGGAGCGGTTGGCAGAGATTTATATCCGGGAGATCGTCCGTCTGCATGGTATTCAAGTTTCTTTCATTTCGGAAAGAGGTACCCAGTTTACATCGTAGTTTTGGAGAGCCGTGCAGCAAGAGTTAGGCACTCGGATGGAGTTGAGCACAGTATTTCACCCCCAAACGGACGGACACTCCGAGCGCACTGTTCAGATTCTTGAGGATATGCTCTGTGCATGTGTGATTGAGTTTGGTGGTCTTGGGATCATTTCTTTCCATTGGCAGAGTTTTCTTACAACAACATTTATCAATCCAGTATTCAGATGGCGCCGTATAAGGCTTTATATGGTAGGAGTATAGATCTCTGGTGGGTTGGTTTGAGTCAGGTGAGGCTAGGCTATTGGGCACAGAGTTGGTTCAGGACGCATTGGAGAAGGTTAAGATGATTCAGGATAGATTCCATACAGCCCAGTCCAGACAAAGAGCTATACGGACAGAAAGGTCCGTGATATTTCATATATGGTTGGTGAGCGGGTTCTGCTTCGGGTTTCGCCTATGAAGGACGTCATGAGGTTTGGGAAGAAAGGAAAGTTGAGTCCAAGGTTTATTGGCCATTTTGAGATCTTGAGGTGAGTTGGGGAGGTTGTCTATGAACTTTCCTTACCTCCCAATTTGGCCGGAGTTCATCCGGTATTTCATGTTTTGATGCTCCGGAGGTATCACGGTGACCTGTCGCACGTGTTGATTTCAGTACAGTCCAATTGGACAAGGATCTATCCTATGTTGAGGAGCCAGTGGCTATATTGGACAGGCAAATCAGAAAGTTGAGGTCGAAGAACATAGCTTCAGTGAAGGTTCGGTGGAGGGGTCAGCCGGCCGAGGAGGCGACCTGGGAGACCGAGTAGGATATGAGCAGCAGTTACCCTCATCTTTTCACTACTTCAGGTATGTTCTCTATGCTCGTTCGAGGATAAACGGATGTTTAAGTGTAGGAGGATGTGACGACCTGACCTGTCTTCTTACGAATTAACGCCCTGATCCCCTATTAACTGCTTCCCTTAAGTTCATTTCTGCTATTTTGGTTTGCCTAGACGTTCGGTGTTGGGTTTCGGAGAGTTTTGGACACTTAGTCACTAAATGAGAGCTTAAGTGTTGAAAAGTGGTCTGTAGTCAGAACAATGTGAAGATGACCTCGGAATGGAAATCTGATGGTTCTGTTAGCTCCGTTAGGTGATTTCGGAGTTGGGAGCGTGTCCGGAATGTATTTTGGAAGTTCGTAGCTCATTTAGGCTTGAAATGCCAAAGGTTGAACTTTTAAAGTTTCCGGTCTGATAGTGAGTTTTTGATCCGAGGGTCGGATCAGAATTCTGAAAGTTTCAGTAGCTCCGTCATGTCATTTGGGATGTGTGTGCAAAATTTCAGGTCATTCGGACGTGTTTTGGTTAGGTTTTTTATCGAAAGTGTATTTTGATAAAATTTAAAGTTCTTAGGCTCAAATCCTTGTTTAATTCAAGTTTTAGCCATTGTTTTAGGTGGTTTAAGGATTGGGACAAGTTTGAATGAGGTATTAGGTGTTATTGGTACTTTTGGTTGAGGTCCCGAGGGCCTCGGGATGATTTTTGATGGTTGACGGAAGGATTTTGAAAGTTTGGAAATATCAGTCTTTGTTGCTTCTGGTATTTTTGCATCTGCGGCTTGGGTACCGCAGATGCGGCACTGCAGAAGTGGCTTTGCCCCTTTCCCTCATAATCCGCAGAAGCGGTGCTATTCTTGCAGAAGCGGAGCCACAGAAGCGGCTCAGGCATCGCAGATGCGGGCTCCTGTATCTCTTTAGTTTCCGCAGATGCGGTGTCGCACCTGCGATCCTTTTATCGCAGATGCGGTCCCTGCCTTTTAATGAAAAATCGTAGAAGTGGCTCTTTTTCTGCAAAAGCGGTCCCTTGTCCGCAGAAACGGAAATCACTGTTCAGAAATAGTGAAATTTAGGGTTTAATTTCAAAAGTTAGAAAAATCAAATTTGAGCTCGGGAGAGGGTGATTTTGAGAGGGTTTTGAAGAGGAGATTATTAGGTAATGTTTCTTTAATCCCTTCTAGTTATATTTCATCAATATGTAGTTAAATCCATCACTTAAATTCGAATTGAGGACCAAAATTGGGAAAAATTGGAAGAAATTTTTTAGGCCAAAATTTTGGGTATTGAGTGGGTGTTTGACCTCCGATTTGGGAGATTTTTATATGGTTAGACTCGTGAGAGTACGAGAGTCCTGAAAATGTAAAAACTATCTCATTCTGAGATGTTGTCCTGAGGGGCATTTTGGTCATTTTACCTAAATTTGCATCTTAGCTTTAAATTAAATAGTAGAATCTGTTGTTTGAGGTGTTATTTATGATATGTAATTGAATTGAATAAATTTGGGCCATTTGGAGTTAGATACTCGTGGCAAAGGCGTGGTTTCTAGTTGATTTTTGAACTGTTTCGATGTAAGTGGCTTGTCTAACCTTGTGTGGGGGACCTTTCCCCTTAGGATATGATATTTGGTAATTGAATGCCTTGTACGTGAGGTGACAAGTGCATACTTAAGCTAATTGTTGAAAAATCCGGTTTCCCTTTAAATATTTAGATTGATTTTCCTTCTTATCCACTGTATTTTATTTGCAATTATAGATTGTGTTAGCTAGAAAAGCATGCTTAGTTGTTCTAAATTGCCTATTTGCTCAAGTTGCTTTTTTTTGCTTTACAAGAAGCATGTTAGGCTATAAATTCCCTGTTGCCTTGGTATTAAACATCGTTTTTGAATATCTTCTTGTTGTTGGTGTGTATTTACTTTGGGACTGCGGGTTCGATTCCCCATAGATCCCCCCTGCATATTTACTTTGGTACTGCGGGTTTAATTCCTGATAGATCCCCCTGTATATATATACTTTGGGACTGCGGGTTCGATTCCCGATAGATCCCCTTGCATATTTACTTTGGGGTTGCGGGTTCGATTCCCTGTAGATCCCCCAATATATTTACTTTGGGACTGCGGGTTCGATTCTCGATATATCCTCCTGCATATTTACCTTTGGACTGTGGGTTAGATTCTTGATAGATCCCCCTGCACGTTGATAGTTGGACTAGGGGACGGTATCCCGGGAGCTCCTTCGGATTTACACATATGATGGACTACGTGACGATATCCCGGGAGATCCACTGGACAGTTGAGAAAAGGACTACAGGACAGTTTCCTGGGAGATCCTCATTGTTATCATTGGTATTGAGTTGTACATATTCCGTATTTATTATGTTCTTTGTGTAGTTGTTATTGCCTTGTTTAACCTGTCTATTTTCACCGCTGTACTCATTATTACTGTCAGTTTTCATATTGTTAATTCATATTATGTTGTTTGACCTCAGTAGGGCCCTGACCTTCCTCGTCACTACCCAACTGAGGTTAGGCTTGGCACTTACTGAGTACCGTTGTGGTGTGCTCATGCCCTTTTTGCGCATGTTTTTCATGTGCAGATCCAGGTACCTCCACTCAGGCGTACTATCCTCGAGGCAGAGAGTTCTAGCGGAGACTTCGAGGTATATCAGTCGCGTTCGGAGACCAGGAGTATCTATTCCATTCCAGCTTTAGTAATTATTCTATCCTTTTCTTTCAGTTGTTTAGACATTCTAGAGTTAGAGCAACATATTACATTTCTATTAGCCTGTGGTTCCCGTGAGTTTCCGGGCTTTGGGATGAGATTGTAGACTTCTGCGTTTTATTTTTGAGTTGTATATGCCAAGTGGCACTTATATACCGTTTTCTTCTAGTTTTGCTTAATTTAATTAAATGTTTCTGCAAGTTATATTAATTTCCACATTGTTAGGCTTAATAACGTGACAACTCAATAATGCTAGGGTGAACTGGGGTCGTGACAACTCAATAACGTGATAATAATAAAGTCTTAGCTTCTACATGTATTTCTCTTAGGAATAACTGTTTATTGCTATACAATTATACTTGCTCACTAAGAAATAATTAATTAATAACATTCCGTGAGGTTATGTAAATCAATTGATATATGACTCGTGACGATTAAACTGAAATAATTCTCGTGCCTGAATTGTGCTAAAAGATAGCAAAAACCTCTAGCGATTACTTTTAACTAAAAAAACAATAATCTTGCCAACTACAACTCCTCCGTTAGAATTAGAATGGAAGTAAGCATGATTAAAGAATTGGAATAATAGCTTAAAAAGAATTACTCTCACTCTATTATTTTACCCAATAGTTATCGTATATTAATTTTGCTTCGTGAGAATTATAAAATTGACATACAACTAACTTTGGAGAATAAATAGATAGAAGTGATAATTATTAATTAAAACTAATATTCTAGCACAATATAGAAATATCCTCTTGCGATTAATTTTTATTAAAATTCAATAATCTTGCCAACTCCAACTCCTCCGTGAGAATTAGAATGGAAGTAAGCAAGATTAAAGACTTGGAATGATAGCTTAAAAAGAATTACTCTCACTCTATGATTTTACCCAATATTTATCGTATATTAATTTTGCTTCGTGAGAATTACAAAATTGACATACAATTAACTTTGGAGAATAAATAGATAGAAGTGATAATAATTAATTAAAACTAATATTCCAACACAATATAGAAATATAACTAGAAAGTTTCAGGTCAAGCATGTAGTAAAATTGAGATTAATATTATAACAATATCGAGCTTCATCAACTATCCCAACGAAAGAGATTACTCCATTGTGGAGTATTTAAATCTCACAAAGAAAGAAATTCTTAAAATACTATCAATACTCTTAGAAAATCCAAAAGCTACAAGAGGAAAGTGAAAGAGATAAAGAAAAGAAGTAAAGATCAAAGCTAGAGAAAAGTTGCTAATTAGGCACGTATCATCTTCCTCCCTTCAACACAAATAAGACATCCTTTTTATAGAAATCAAATCTCATAAGGTGCCACGATGCCTCGTGGTTCTTTTGCCATGATGTGTCGTGGTTCTATTGCCATGATGCCTCGTGGTTCTTTGTCATGATGTGTCGTGCTCTCTTTTTATTCCTTTATTTTCTTTATCATGATATTTTTATTTCCTGCAAAATACTATTAGAAAATACAGATAATTGACAAACACACACACACACACACACACACACACACACACACACATATATATATATTTAAAATAATTTATATTTTAGTATAAAATATATGAATATTTTATAGTGAAATAGAACATTTACTCCACAAGTATTCCTTCATTGCTTGCTTTAATAATCATTTTTGCTCAACTATAGCCGGAAGAAGTAGTATCAATCTTTTTGTAAGATAAACCAATATGGTGTATCAATAATAGTTGGTTTATCCCTCTTCTTTTTTTTTGGCTCAAAGTTGGGTGCTAAAAGGTAAAATATAAATATTTATGGTTAAAAATAGATAGGCTAAAAAGGGTATCAAAGAAAGCCTAATTTCATTCTAAAAATAGTTTTGTCTAGAATTTCACCTTTATAGACATTTGGGGCAAGTTCTAGCAGAATTTTATTGATTCTACCTGTTGAGATCATAATGCTTCTCAATTCCAATACTTTCTCAAATTTGGAGATACTCGTTCTTGTCTTCACAAAAATAAAATCACAAACTTGGAAGTTATATGGCATAAATGAAAAAATTATGTTTGAAAAATATGTTTACTTTAAAACTTTAATATTGTACAAGAACAACAACTACAAATAAAATAATATATATATATATATATATATATATATATATATATATATATATATATATATATATAGGGAGAGAGAAGAAAAAACTAGAATG
>MU720665.1:166401-187383 GCA_026770625.1 Nicotiana glauca
TGATAACACTAAAATGCTCTTCAAGCCAAACTTATGAAATTTCTTCTAAAATGCCAACTTCCACAATAGGCGCCAAAACGCTCTTGGGTTATTCAAAACCCAGTCCGGGCATACACCCAAGTCCAAAATCATCATATGAACCTGATGGAACCTTCAGATCCTAATTCCGAGGTCGTTTACTAAAAATTCCAATCCTAATTCATTCTTTCAACTTTAAGCTTTTGAAATGAGAATTCTCTTCCCAAATCAACTCTGGACATCACGAAATTTAATTCCGACCATGCGTACAAGTCATAATACCTGAAATGAAGCTGTTCATGGCCTCCGACTGCTGAACGGAGCGCTTGTACTCAAAACGACCGGTTGGGTCGTTACAGTTAATCAACCAGTAACTTAGGCATACCGATCACCATAGAGTTACTCCTGCACATGTGACTCTGTTTTTGTAGAGGACTTCATGAGATGTTCTGGTTGTACAATAACCTGGATATTGACCAGATCAATTGATTAAGAATTTAATTACCCAAATCTATGTCGGTCTTATGAGGCTCCACTGCTTTTCCCTCAATGGCTACGGGGTTTGTATCTTAGTTCTGAGTTTAACATCGTCAGCTCGACTTATTAATTGTAGAATTCATCAGTCTATCAAAGTAACCGATTAATGTTGTTCAAAGTGTCTTCCAACGTACAATTTTAGCCTGTGACCATTTACCTTAAATTTGTCTCCTCCATTTTTCTGAATTTCAATTGTCCCGTATGGAGTAACACCTATTACATTGTAAGGAGTTGTCCACCTGGATTTTAATTTTCCTGGGAATAACCTGAGCCGGCTATAGTAAAGAAGTACCTGATCTCCAATGTTGAAACTCTTTGGCCGGATCAACTTGTCATGCCATATTTTTGTTTTTCTGTGAAAATTTTAGCATTTTCATAGGCTCCCAATCTCAGTTCTTCAAATTCATTAACCTGAATAAATCGCTTTTTACCAGCGGAGGTTAAATCAAAGTTCAGTGCTTTCAATGCCCAAAGAGATTTATGTTCTAATTCTACAGGCAAATGACAAGCTTTTCCAAAGACTAATCTATATGGAGATGTTCCAATTGGAGTTTTGAATGCCGTTCGTTATGCCCATAATGCATCATCTAATTTTAAAGCCCAGTCTTTTCTTGAGATTCCAACCATTTTTTCAAGAATTCTTTTAACTCGCGGTTGTAAACCTCAACTTGCCCTTGAGTTTGAGCATGATATGGTGTTCTTATTTTGTGAATCACATTATATTTTGATATTAAAGCAGAAAATTGCCTATTGATGAAATGAGTTCCTTGGTCACTAATGATGACTCGCGGTGTGCCAAATCTGGTAAAAATATTTTTTCTAAGAAAATTACACACTGTACGAGCATCATTCTTTCTTGTGGGGATGTCTTCAACCCATCTTGACACGTAATCCACAGCCACAAGGATATATTCAAAAGAGTGAGAAGAAGGAAAAGGACCCATAAAATCTATTCCCCAAACATCAAATATTTCACATACCTGTATTGATTGCAGTGGCATCTCATCTCTCTTGGTGATATTACCTATTCTCTGACACCAGTCACATTGTGTTACATATGCTCGGGCATCTTTAAAGAGTGTGGGCCAGAAGAATACGGCTTCTAAAACTTTAAAAGTTGTTCGATTTGCTGCATAATGTCCTCCAATTCCTCCATCGTAACAGTGATATAGAATTTTATTCATCTCTTCTTCAGGTCACCTTCTAATGATATTATCTACACAATTTTTGAATAAGTAAGGTTCATCCCACAGATAATACTTTGCATCAGATATAAGCTTTTTTCTTTGCTGGTAAGACAAAATCTTGCGGTGTCCATTTTCCAACCAAGTAGTTTGCGATATTTGCAACCCAGGGTGGTTAAGTCGCAATTGTGTCAACTGAAAAAATATGTTCATCAGGAAATTCTTCTTTTATCTCATTAAACTCAAGGGAAGGGTTTTCTAATCTAGACAAATGGTCAGCTACTTGGTTTTATATCCCTTTCTTGTCCTTTATCTCAAGGTCAAATTCTTGCAGAAGTAAAATCCATCTTAACAATCTAGGTCGAGAATCTTTCTTAGCTAAGAGGTATTTTAAAGTTGCATGATCAGTAAAAATAGTGACCTTGGTTCCTATAAAATAGGAACGAAATTTATCAAAAGCAAACACTACTTCTAGTAACTCTTTTTCTGTTGTGGCATAATTCACTTGAGTCTCACTCAATGTCTTACTAACACAGTAAATGGGATAAAAAATCTTATCCTTTCTTTGGCCTAAAACAGCTCCAACTGTTGTATAACTAGCATCACACATGACCTCAAAAGGTTGGTTCCAATCAGGGGACACAACTACAGGTGCATTTGATAACTTTTCCTTAAGGGTTTCAAATACTTTCACACATTCACCTGAAAAATCAAACTTATTGTCTTTCGTCAAGAGGTTAGTCAGCGGTTTTGAAATCTTTGAGAAATCTTTATTAATCGTCTGTAAAAACCTGCATGAACTAGAAAGCTCCTAATGCCTTTCACAGTTGTGGAAGGGGGTAATCCTTCTATAAGATTAATTTTTGCCTTATCAACTTCTATCCTTTTAGCAGTGATTTTATGTCCTAAAATAATTCCTTCTGTAACCATAAAATGACATTTTTCCCAATTAAGAATTACGTTTGTTTCTTCACATCTTTTAAGAACTAAGGTCAAGTGGTTAAGACAATCCTTCTATGTTATGCCAAATAGTGTAAAATCATCCATAAAAATTTCAAGAAATTTGTCAGTCATGTCAGCAAAAATTGCCGACATGCAACACTGAAATGTAGCAGGGGCGTTGCAAAGACCAAATGGCATTCTCTTATAGGCATATGTTCCATAAGGGCATGTGAAGGTTGTCTTATCTTGATCTTCAGGTGCGATTGGTATCTGATTATATCCTGAGTATCCATCAAGAAAACAGTAGAAACCATATCCTGCAATTCTTTCCAACATTTGATCAATAAATGGCAAAGGAAAATGATCTTTTATAGTGACATCATTGAGACGTCTGTAATCAATACAGACTCTCCATCATGTAATAGTCCTGGTAGGTATGAGCTCATTATTTTTATTTTTTATTACTGTCATTCCTCCTTTCTTTGGTACTACCTGAATGGGACTTACCCACGGGCTGTCAGAAATGGGGTATATAATACCTGCTGCCAACAGCTTTACGATCTCCTTTTTTACTACTTCCTGCATTTCTAGATTCAATCTTCTTTGTGCCTAGACTATTGGCTTGTAGCTATCCTCCATGAGGATTCTATGTATACAAATAGCCAGACTAATCCCTTTAATATCTTCTACAGTCTACCCCAAGGCTCTTTTGTGTGCTTTCAATAACTTAATCAAACTATTTTCTTGTTCTACAGTAAGAGAAGATGAAATAATTACTGGAAATAATTATTGCTCAAGATAAACATATTTCAAATGAGAAGGGAGATTTTTGAGTTCAATTTTTGATTGAATTTTTTAGGATTTTATCTCTTCTTCTTTTGAATCTTTGTCCAATATATCAGCTTCTCTTCTTATGATGGGATCATCGTCCTGTGTGGTGCCTGATTTGATTAAGCATCTTTCCATTGAATCTGGAATTAATTGATCATCTTTGAATTCATCTATAAGATAACTAATCATGTCAATTGAAAAACATGAATATGATGTTTCATCTCCTGAATATCTTAGTATCTTTTGCATATCAAATATGACTCTTTCTTCATCAACTCTTAAAATTAATTGTCCTCGATGAACATCTATAATTGCTCTTCCTGTAGCAAGAAATAGTCTACCTAAAATTATTGGTTCATTAGGACATTCTTTCATTTCAAGCACTAAAAAATCTACAGGGAAAACAAACTTATCTACTCTTACGAGTACATTTTCAATTATTCCCTTAGGTTTCTTAGTACTTTGATCGGCAAACTGAAGAGAAACACTTATGTCTTTTATTTCACCAAGATCTAACTTTTTAAAGATAGAAAATGGCATCAAATTTATTGAAGCTCCAGAATCACAAAGTGCTTTTTCAAAATATACTCCTCCCAAAGTGCATGGAATTGTAAAACTACAAGGATGGCCAAGGTTTTGTGGTAGCTTATTTTGAAGTATAGCACTGCATTTTTCTGTAAGCATTACCGTAGAAACTTCTTCTAATTTTCTTTTACTTGACAAAATTTCCTTTAAAAATTTGGCATATGAAGGCATTTGTAACAAAGCATCAGTAAAAGGAATATTGATGTGAATTGTTTTAAAATCTCCAAAAATTTTGCAAATTGGTTGTCAAGGTTTTCTCTTTTCATTTTTTTATGGAAAAGGAATAGTAATAGGGAGAGGAGTCAATTTTTCAATATTTATTTCTTCTTTTTTCTTGACTTCATTCTTTTCAGATGGTTCAGAGGATAATTCAACATTCTTACCGTTGTTTACCTGTTGTTCTGACAGGTCTGCATAGGGTTCATCAAGCTCCTAACTTGACCGTAAGGTGATGGCCTTAAGGTGCTCTTTTGGGTTTTTCTCTGTATTGCTTGGTAAGGGACCTTGAATCTTTTCTGAAACAAGAGCTGCTAATTGGCTCAACTGTATTTCCAGATTTTTGAGGGATGAATTTTGGCTCAATATACTTATACAGAAGATCATCAAGACTTGAATCAGCTTGTTGAGGCCTTTGTTGATAGGGCCCTTGTCACGACCCCAAACCTGGTCGTGATGGCGCCCAACACAATGCTAGGCAAGCCCGACCAATCCAACACTCACAATCCCTCGTATAGAGTTCGTTATCAATTAACAGGATTCAAATGCCAAATTAATATGATTATAAATCTGCAACAGTAGATAACATATGCAGAAACCAAGAAAATACCACTACAAATCCAACCGATCTGGTGTCACGGGTCAAGAGCCTCTAATACAGGTCCGAGTAGCAGCCTAAACATAGAATAGTCTAGAATGCGGAAAGTAAAGAGGATAAGGGGAGAAATCGGGTCCTGCTGACGCCATGCAGCTACCTCGATTACTCCGGTGATAATCTGAACAGTAGCAGAAAGCCCTACTATGCCTCCGGAATACCTGTATCTGCACACATGGTGCAGGGAGTAATGTGAGTACTCCGACTCAGTGAGTAATAGTAATAAATAATGGCTGACGAAAAGAAAACTCGAAAAAACACTACACAAGTCTATATTAAAACAGCAAGAACATTAAGACAGCAGCTAAATGAAGAAGTTCGGTAAAAATCCTTTAAGCCAGTACTCAACTCATTTATTTCTCACGATAACCAAAATATACCATTGCCGCGTACAGCCCGTTCCGTATAGTATACTACTGCGGCATGCAGCCCGATCCTTATATATATATATATAGCTGCGGCGCGCAGCCCGATCCGATAATAATAGTAGTCGACTGCGCTCACTGGGGGTGCGCAGACTCCGGAGGGGCTCCTACAGCCCAAGCGCTATACTACTGCGGCGTGCAGTCTGATCCATGCAGATATACTGCTGCGGCGTGCAGCCCGATCCGTCAATATACTGCTGCGGCATGCAGCCCGATCCGTATAAATATATATACTGTTGCGGCATACAGCCCGTTCCATAGCATATCAAATACCCTCACAATGGGGTTCTCAACCCGTCTCAGTCAATATAGACTTGGTCTCTCAGGCACCTAAGATAAGACAGGGTTCCCAACCCACACATTACTCTCATTTGGATTAATCAATTTCAAAGTCGGTTCGTATTATGTTTAACAGTTAAGAACGTGACTGAGGGTATGTTTTTAACAGGTAAAGTGAGGTCAATCACGTACAATTGCCCCTAAGGGTTCTACAGGTCGGCACAAGGCCCCAAACATAGCACCTAGCCCAAACTATAATGATATCAATTAAATCCCAGTCAAAAATACAGTAGAATCATCAAACGAGATAGACCAAGTCCAAATCCCCAGCAGTAATGGACCCTACGCTCATCATGCAGCGTGTGTCTCACCTCAACATAGCACTACTTTGTGCAAATTCGGGGTTTCAAACCCTCAGAACATCATTTATAACCATTACTCTGCCTCGCAAATCAACCTCCTCGAGTGCCGAATCTAATCAAAACCACAACGAATATGTTACAATAGGCCAAGGGAACATAACCCAATCGAAAAGACTCGAAAAATATCGAAAATCACAAAATTTGCAAAACTCGAGCCTCGGGCCCACTTCTCGAAAAATCAAAAAATTAACATCATCGGATTCCTTATCTCGCCACGAGTTTATACATATCAAAATTACCAAAATCGGAGTCCATTTGGCCCCTCAAATTCCACTTTAAAACACCAAATTATCAAGCCCTAGCTTTACCCCCTTTTGATTAATTTCCACAAATTTCCATGTAGATTCTACCTTTAATTCATGTATTTAGGCCAAGTAACTCACCTCCAATCACACCTAGTCGAAATCCCCTTCAATTTTTGTCAACTAGCTCTCAAGGTTGCTCAAAAATGGTGGAAATAAGACTTGGTTCGCGGATGAAATGTTATTAAAAACCATTCTGCCCAGGTGACCTTTTCCTCTATGTGAACGCGAGGGCTATCTCGCGTTCGCGAAGCTCAATTTTCCATCTGCCAAAAATGCCCTTCGCAGACGCGGCCCACACCACATGAACGCGAAGCTTCCTCCAAAGCACCTACGCGAATAAACGTATGCGAACGCGAAGGCAAAAACCCCCGAGCCTCAATTCCTTATACGCGTTCACGGCTACTGCCTCGCTAACGCGATGCACACTCAGCTACCCAACCGCGAACACAGACCCACATATCGCGAACGCAAAGAGTAATAGATCCTTATTCGCGAACGCATGACCATTACACGAACGCGAAGGGTTAGTTCTCTGCAACACATAGCTCGAAAAACCTGCAATCCTCAAAGGCCAAAATTGGTCTGATTGACCATTCGAAATCACCCCGAGGCCTCCGGAACCTCAACGAAAAGCACCAACACATCCTAAAACATCATTCAAACTTGTTCCAATCATCAAAACACATCTAACAACGCTAAAACCATCAAATCACATCGAATTCAAGCCTAAGTTTCTCAAAAAGTTCCGAAATACGCATTTGATCAAAAACACGACCAAAACACCTCTGAATGATCTAACATTTTGCAAACACATCCAAAATCACCTAACGAAGCTGCAGTAACTCTCGGAATTCCATTCTGACCCTCAGATCAAAATCTCACCTATCAACCGGAATTCGCCAAAATACTAACTTTGCCAATTCAAGCCTAATTCTACACCAGACCTCCAAAATCAATTCCGATCACACTCCTAAGTCAAAAATCATCCCCCGAAGCTAACCGAATCACCAGAAATCACATCTGAACCCTCTAACTCAATAGTCAACATCCAGTAGACTTTTTCCAAAACAAGCCTTCCTTTAATAGATTAAGTGTCTCTTTTCCATCTAAAGCCAATCCAATTCAACTCATTCACCCAAGACTCCTATAATGAAACATAAGAAAGCAAAAAATGGGGAAAAAAGGCGATAACTCACATGACGACGGGTCGGGTTGTCACATCTTCCCCAACTAAAACAAACGCTCGTCCTTGAGCGGGTCAAGAAACATACCTGGAACCTCAAACAGGTGAGGATATCTACTCTGCATCTCCCGCTCGGTCTCCCAGGTAGCCTCCTCCACGGGCCGACCTCTCCACTGCACTTTTACTGAAGCTATATCCTTTGATATCAACTTTCGAACCTGACGACCCAAAATAGCCACTAGCTTCACATCATAGGTCAAATCATCATCCAGTTGAATGGTGCTGAAATCCAATACATGAGACGGGTCCCCAACATACTTCCGGAGCATAGATACATGAAATACCGGGTGCACGTCCGACAAGCTGGGTGGCAAGGCAAGCTCATAATCCACCTCCCCAATCCTCCTAAGTACCTCAAAAGGTCTAATGAGCCGCGGACTCAGGTTCCCTCTCTTTCCAAACCGCATAATACCATTCATGGGTGAAACCTTCAGCAAGACTTTCTCACCCACCATATATGACACATCCCGAACCTTCCGGTCCGCATAACTCTTATGACGCGACTGATTTGTATGAAGCCTCTCCTGAATCAGCTTCACCTTCTCTAAGGCATCCTGAACCATCTCTGTCCCCAATAACCTAGCCTCGCCGGGCTCAAACCATCCAACAGGAGATCTACACTGCCTCTCATACAACGCCTCATACGGAGCCATCTGAATGCTCGACTGATAACTGTTGTTGTAGGCAAACTCGGCAAGTGGAAAAAACTCATCCCAAGAACCTCCAAAATCAATAACAGAGGCACGCAACATGTCCTCCAATATCTGAATAGTACATTCGGACTGCCCATCCGTCTGAGGATGAAATATTGTGCTCAACTCTACCTGCGTACCCAACTCCCGCTGAAAAGCTCTCCAGAATTCAGAATTGAACTGAGTACCCCTATCTGAGATAACAGAAACTGGAACTCCATGCAGTCGGACAATCTCCCGGATAAAGATCCCTACCAACCGCTCTGAAGAATAGGTAGTACATACTGGAATGAAGTGCGTGGACTTGGTCAGCCGATCCACAATTACCCAAATTGAATCGAACTTCTTCAAAGTCCAAGGGAGACCACTCACAAAATCCATAGTAATCCTCTCCCACTTCCACTCGGGAATAATCATCCGCTGAACTACACCGCCCGGCCTCTGATGCTCATACTTTACCTGTTGACAGTTGAGACACCGAGCTACAAACCCTACTATATCCTTTTTCATCCTCCTCCACCAGTAGTGCTGCCTCAGATCCAGATACATCTTCGCGGCACCCAGATGAATGGAATACCGCGAGTTGTGGGCCTCCTCCAATATCAACTCCCGAAGCCCATCCACATTGGGCACACAAATCTGGCCATGCATCCTCAACACACCATCATCATCAATGGTCACCTCCATGGCATCATCATGTTGAACTGAACCATGTCCTTTAGGACAAGCAAATATGGATCATCATATTGGCACTCTCTGATGCGATCGTACAAGGAAGACCGAGAAACCACACAAGCCAACACCCGACTAGGCTCTGAAATATCTAATCTCACCATCCGATTGGCCAAAGTCTGAACATCAACTGCAAAGGGCCTCTCCCCAACTGGAATGCACGCCAAACTCCCCATACTAACCGCCTTTTGGCTCAAAGCATCGGCCATTACATTGACCTTCCCCGGGTGATACAGAATGGTAATATCATAATCCTTGAGTAACTCTAGCCACCTCCGCTGCCTCAAATTAAGATCCTTTTACTTGAATAGATGTTGAAGACTGCGATGATCTGTTAATACCTCGCAAGATACGCTATACAAGTAGTTCCTCCAAATCTTCAAAGCATGAACTATAGAAGCCAACTTCAAGTCATGTACTGGGTAGTTCTTCTCATGGGGCTTCAACTGACGAGAAGCATAAGCAATAACTCTACCCTCCTGCATCAATACACATCCGATCCCAACTCTCGAAGGATCACAATACACAGTATAAGAACCTGCGGTTGAGGGCAAAACTAATACGGGAGCCGTGGTCAAAGCTGTCTTGAGCTTCTGAAAGCTCTCCTCGCACTCGTCCGACCATACAAATGGAGCACCCTTCTGAGTCAACTTGGTCAAGGACGATGCAATAGAGAAAAATACCTGAACAAAATGGTGATAATAACCTGCCAACCCAAGGAAACTACGAATCTCTGTGGCTGAGGTCGGTCTAGGCGAACTCTGCACCACCTTTATCTTCTTTGGGTCGACCTGAATACCCTCGCTGGACACCACGTGCCCCAAGAAAGCCACTGACCCAAGCTAAAACTCACACTTGGAGAACTTTGCATAAAGCTTATCCTCCCTCAATCTCTGTAATATAACTCCCAAATGATGTGCGTGCTCCTCTTGGCTACGCGAGTACACCAGAATATCATCAATAAAAACAATCACGAATGAATCCAGATACGGCCAAAATACACTGTTCATCAAGTGCATGAACGCTGCTGGGGCATTGGTCAGCCCAAAGGACATAACAAGAAACTCATAGTGCCCATATCTAGTCTTGAAATCAATCTTCATAATATCTGAATCCCTGATCTTCAACTAGTGGTAGCCTGAACGGAGATCAATCTCGGAGAATACCCTCGCCCCCGAAGCTGGTCAAATAAATCATCAATACGAGGTAAGGGATACTTGTTCCTCACTGTTACTTTGTTCAATTGCCTGTAGTCAATGCACATTATCATGGTGCCATCCTTCTTCTTCACAAATAGGACCAGTGCACCCTACGATGATACACTAGGTTGAATGAACCCCTTATCTAGGAGTTCTTAAAACTGATCCTTCAATTCTTTAAACTCAGCTGGTGCCATACGATACGGAGGAATGGAAATGGGCTGAGTGCCCAGAACCAAGTCAATACCAAAATCAATGTCCCTGTCCAGTGGCATGCTCGGAAGGTCTGCAGAAAAAACATCGAGAAACTCCCTCACAACTGGGACAGAATCAATGCTAGGAGTCTCGGCTCCAACATCCCACACAAAAGCCAAATATGATATACAACCTCTCCCAACCATACGCTGGGCCTTTAGGAAAGAAATCACCCTAGTAGGAACATAGTCAGTCACGCCATGCCACTCGATCCTCGGAACACCCGGTATAGCCAGAGTACTGTCTTAGCATGACAGTCCAGAATAGCATGACATGGACATAACCAGTCCATGCCCAAAATAACATCAATGTACACATAGATCAACTCGGGTCTCCAAACCCCCAATAGTCACTAAACACGACTGATATACATAGTCTACAATAATAGTATCACCCACCGGGGTAGATACATGAACAGGTAAGGCAAGGCACCCTCGGGTCGTACCCAAATGATGAGCAAAATATGAAGACACATAGGAATAGGTAGAACCGGGATCAAATAAGATTGAGGCATCCCTATGGTAAACTGAAATAATACCTGTGATAACAGCATCCGAGGCAATAGCATCTATCCTGCCCTGAAGAGCATAAAAGCGAGCCTGACCACTGCCCGATCGACCTCCCCCTCTGGGGCGATCCCTGTCTGCCTGACCCTCACCCCTAGATGGCAGGGCGGGTGCTAAAGAAACTGGACTAGAAGATGAGGGCTAACCCCTCTGCTGAGATGAGCTAGCAGCACAATGAGGACAATCCCTCCGTATATGCTCGAACTCTCCACACTCATAGAATCTCCCGGGTGCTGGGAACTGGGACTGAAGGGAACCCCTCACGCCAGAGTGGCTAGCTGATACACTCAGCCTAAAAGAACCCTGAGCAGATGGAGCACGAGATGAACTCTGTGTTGGAAGAGCACTGAGAGGTGGCTGACTCTGCTGAGAACTCTGATAACCCCGACCTGAAGATCCTCCTCGATACTCGAGTCGAGCTGACTTAGTGGGCCTGAAAGAACGACCCGACCCTGCTGGAACTAGCCCTTCGAAGGAGCGCCACTGTGATTACCAGAACCTCGAGGCCTCTTGGCCTCCCTCTCATCTCGATCCTGGTGGCAAACCAACTCAATATCTCGAGCTATATCCACCACCACCTCAAATGAAGCACCCAACACTCTCTCTAGTCATAAGAATATGATTGGGATAGTGGAGACCATCAACAAACCTCCGGATACACTCACGGTCCATCGGAACCAACCAAACTGCATACCGAGACAACTCAGAAAATCTCATCTCATACTGTGTCACTAACATCTCTCCCCGTCGTAGCCCCTCAAACTGTCTACGCAGTTCCTCTCTGCAGAACTACGGTACACACTTCTCCAAGAATAGAGTGGAGAACTCCTGCCAGGTCAAAGGTGTTGCACCAATCGGCCTACGCCGCTCATACGCCTCCCACCAGGTGAAGGCAGCTCCAGTAAACTGAAATGTAGTAAAGGCCACACTGCTGGACTCAAGAATCCCCGCTGTCCGGAGCATCCGCTAACATCTGTCGAGAAAACCCTAGGCATCCTCACCCTCAGCTCCACTAAATGTCGAAGGCTGGAGTTTACCAAACCTCACGAGGCAACGCTGCTCGTCCTCGATCATAACTGGAACCCTGTACTCCTGAACTGCTACTACTGGATAAGTTGGAGGTGCCTCTGGAGTCTGTAATCCCTACACTACCTGCTCAGGTGTGCGAGTAGCGGGGGTCTGATTGCCTCCCCCGGCCTGTGAAGTAGCTGCTGCTGCTGTGGTGGCTGAAACCACCTGAGCCAGGCCCGTACAAACTATGAATATCTGGGCCAATGTCTCCTGGAGACCTGGAATCACAATGGGCACAGCCGGTGCCTAAACTGGTGCTGCTGGAGCCTGGTCCTGAGCTAGGGCAACTAAAGGATCCACAAGTGCTACCCCTGCTGCTCTGCCTCTACCACGACCGCATCTACAGCCTCTAGTCACCTCAGTAGGTGGTACTGGTGGTTGTCCATCACGTCCGATAGCTCGTGTCCTCACCATCTGTGAGAGAATAGAATAAAGAGAAGTTTAGCACTCGGGTCAAATAGTTCGCACGACAGAATTTCAAGAATGTGAAGTTTTCCTAACAGGTTCTGAAACCTCCCGAGGATAAGGGACATTGAATATTTTCTGAAACAAGAGCTGCCAATTGGCTCAACTATATTTCCAGATTTTTGAGAGATGAATTTTGGCTCTCCATCTTTTCATCAGTGACCTTAATATACTTATACAGAAGATTATCAAGACTTGAATGAGCTTGTTGAAGCCTTTGCTGATAGGGCCCTTATCCCGATCCAACCCCGATCGTGATGGCGCCCAATACAATGCTAGGCAAACCCGACCAATCCAACACTCACAATCCCTCGTATAGAGTTTATTATCAATTAACACGATTCAAATGCCAAATTAACATGATTATAACTCTGTAACATTAGATAATATATGCGTAAACCAAGAAAATACCACTACAAATCCCACTGACCTGGTGTCACGGGTCAAGAGCCTCTAATACAAGTCCGAGTAGCAGTCTATACATAGAATAGTCTAGAATGCAAAAAGTAAAGAGGATAAGTGGAGAAATCTGGTCTTGCGGACGCCATGCAGCTACCTCAATTACTCCGGTGATAATCTGAACAGCAGCAAAAAGCCCTACTATGCCTCTCGATTACCTGTATCTGCACACATGGTGCAGGGAGTATTAGTACTCCGACTCAGTGAGTAATAGCAATAAATAATAGCTAATGGAAAGAAAACTCGTAAAAACACTACGTAGTGCTATATTAAAATAGCAAAAACATTAAGACAGCATCTAAATGAAGAAGTTCGGTAAAAATCCTTTGAGCCAGTACTCAACTCATTTATTTCTCACGATAACCGAAATCATAATTATACCACTGCGGCATGCAGCCCGATCAGTATAGTATACTACTGCAGCGTATAGCCTAGTCCATATATATATATATACATATATATATATATATACATATATATATATATACATATATAGATATATATATACACACACACACACAGTGCTGCGGCGCGCAGCCCGATCAAATAATAATAGTAGTCGACTGTGCTCACTGGGGGTGTGCAGACTCCGGAGGGGCTCCTACATCCCAAGCGCTTACTACTGCGGCGTGCAGTCCGATCCATGTAAATATACTGCTGCGGCGTGCAGCCCGATCCGTCAATATACTGCTGCGGTATGTAGCCCGATCTGTATAAATATATATACTGCTGTGGCGTGCAGCCCGTTCCATAGCATATCAAATACCATTAGAATGGGGTTCTCATCCCCTCTCAGTCAATATAGACTTGGCCTCTCGGGCACACTAAGATAAGACAGGGTTCCCAACCCACACGTTACTCTCATTTGGACTAATCAATTTCTAAGCCGGTTCGTATTATGTTTAACAGTTAAGAACGTGACTGAGGGTATATTTTTAATAGGTAAAGTGAGGTCAATCACGTACAATTGCCCCTAAGGGTTCTACAGGTCGGCACAAGGCCCCAAACATGGCAACTAGCCCAGACTATAATGATATCAATTAAATCCCAATCAGAAATACAATAGAATCATCAAACGGGATGGACCAAGTCCAAATACCCAGCAGTAATGGACCCCACGCTCATCATGCGGCGTGTGTCTCACCTCAACATAGCGCTACGTTGTGCAAATCCGGGGTTTCAAACCCTCATAACATTATTTATAACCATTACTCACCTTAAGTTGGCCAAAGTCCTAGCTTGCTATACCCTTGCCTCGCAAATCAACCTCCTCGAGCGCCGACTCTAATCAAAACCACAACGAATACATTACAATAGGCCAAGGGAACATAACCCAATCGAAAAGACTCAAACAATATCGAAAATCACAAAATTTGCAAAACCCGAGCCCTGAGCCCACTTCTTAAAAAATCAGAAAATTAACATCCCCGGATTCCTTATCTCGCCACGAGTCTATACATATCAAAATTACCAAAATTGAAGTCCATTTGACCCCTCAAATTAAACTTTAAAATATCAAATTTTCAAGCCCTAGCTTTACCCCATTTTGATGAATTTCCACAAATTTCCATGTAGATTCTACCATTAATTCATGTATTTAGGCCAAGTAACTCAACTTCAATCATATCTAGTCAAAATTCCCTTCAATTTCCGTCCAATAGCTCTCAAGGTTGCTCTAAAATGGTGGAAATAAGACTTAGTTCGCGGATGAAATGTTATTAAAAACCATTCTGCCCAGGTGACCGTTTCCTCTATGCGAACGTGAGGGCTATCACGCATTCGCGAAGCTCAAATTTCCATCTGCCAAAAATGCCCTTCGTGGACGCGGCCCAGTCCATGCGAACGCGGAGCTTCCTCCAAGGCACCTACGCGAATGCGAATGAACGTATGCGAACGCGAAGGCAAAAACCCTTGAGCCTCAATTCCTTATATGCGTTCGCGGATACTGCCTCGCGAACGCGATGCACACTCAGCTACCCATCCACGAATGCCACATATCGCGAATGCGAAGAGTAATTCACTTGCCTCCCAAGATCCTTATTCGCGAATGAGTGACCCTTACGCGAACGCGAAGGGTTAATTCTCTGCAACACATAGCTGGAAAAACCTACAATCCTCAAAGGCCAAAATTGGTCCGATTGACCATCCGAAATCACCACGAGGCCCCCGGGATCCCTACCAAATGCACCAACACATCCTAAAATATCATTCAAACTTGTTCCAATCATCAAAACACATCTAACAATGCTAAAACCATCAAATTACATCAAATTCAAGCCTAAGTTTCTCAAAAACTTCCGAAATACGCATTTGATCAAAAACCCAACCAAAACACCTCCGAATGATCTGAAATTTTGCAAACACATCCAAAATCACCTAACGAAGGTACAGCAACTCTCGGAATTCCATTCCGACTCTCAGATCAAAATCTCACCTATCAACCGGAATTCGCCAAAATACTAACTTCGCCAATTCAAGCCAAATTCTATACCGGACCTCTAAAATCAATTCCGATCACACTCCTAAGTCAAAAATCAACCCCCGAAGCTAACAGAATCACCGAAAATCACATCTGAACCCTCTAACTCAATAGTCAACATCCGGTAGACTTTTTCCAAAACAAGCTTTCCTTTAAGAGATTAAGTGTCTCTTTTCCATCTAAAACCAATCCAATTCAAATCATTCACCCAAGACTCCTATAATGAAACATAAGGAAGCAGAAAATGGGGAAAATGGGGTGGTAACTCACGTGACGACAGGACGGGTCGTCACATCTTCCCCAACTAAAACAAACGCTCGTCCTCAAGAGGGTCAAGAAACATACCTGGAACCTCAAACAAGTAAGGATATCTGCTCCGCATCTCCCGCTCGGTCTCCCAAGTAGCCTCCTCCACGGGCCGACCTTTCCACTGTACTTTTACTGAAGCTATATCCTTTGATCTCAACTTTCGAACCTAACGACCCAAAATAGCCACTGGCTCCACATCATAGGTCAAATCATCATCCAGCTAAACGATGCTGAAATCCAATACATGAGACGGGTCCCCAACATACTTCCGGAGCATAGATACATGAAACATCGGGTGCACGCCCGACAAGCTGGGTGGCAAGGCAAGCTCATAAGCCACCTCCCCAATCCTCCTAAGTACCTCAAAAGGTCTAATGAACCGCGAACTCAACTTCCCTCTCTTTCCAAACCGCATAACACCCTTCATGGGTGAAACCTTCAGCAAGACTTTCTCACCCACCATATATGACACATCCCGAACCTTCCGGTCCGCATAAATCTTCTGACGCAACTGAGCTGTATGAAGCCTCTCCTGAATCAGCTTCACCTTCTCTAAGGCATCCTGAACCATCTTTGTCCCCAATAACCTAGCCTCGGTGGGCTCAAACCATCCAACAGGAGATCTACACTACCTCCCATATAACGCCTCATACGGAGCCATCTGAATGCTCGACTGATAACTGTTGTTGTAGGCAAACTCGGCAAGCGAAAAAAACCCATCCCAAGAACCTCCAAAATTAATAACACAGGCACGCAACATGTCTTACAATATCTGAATAGTACGTTCGGATTGCCCATCCGTCTGAGGATGAAATGCTGTGCTCAACTCTACCTGCGTACCCAACTCCCGCTGAAAAGCTCTCCAGAATTGAGAAGTGAACTGAGTACCCCTATCTGAGATAACAGAAACTGGAACTCCATGCAGTTGGACAATCTCTCGGATAAAGATCCCTGCCAACCGCTCCAAAGAATAGGTAGTACATACTAGAATGAAGTGCGCGGACTTGGTCAGCCGATCCACAATCACCCAAATCGAATCGAACTTCTTTAAAGTCAGAGGGAGACTACTGACAAAATCTATAGTATTCCTGCTAACAACACTAAAACCATCAAATCACATCGAATTCAAGCCTAAGTCTCTCAAAAACTTTTGAAATACGCATTTGATGAAAAACCCAACCAAAACACCTCCGAATGATCTGAAATTTTGCACACACATCCAAAATAACCCTAACAAAGCTACAGAAACACTCGGAATTCCATTCCGACCCTCAAATCAAAACCTCACCTATCAACCGAAATTTGCCAAAATATTAACTTCGCCAATTCAAGCATAATTCTATATCGGACCTCCAAAATCAATTCTGATCACACTTTAAGTCACAAATCATCCCCCGAAGTAACTGAATCACCAGAAATCACATCCGAACCCTCTAACTCAATAGTCAACATCCGGTAAACTTTTCCAAAACAAGCCTTCCTTTAAGAGATTAAGTGTCTCTTTTCCATCTAAAACCAATCCAATTCAACTCATTCACCCAAGACCCATATAATGAAACATAAGGAAGCATAAAATGGGAAAAACTGGGCGGTAATTCACATGACGACGGGTCGGGTCATCACAGCCCTGCTTGTTGATAAGGTCTAAAGTTTGATTGACCATGGTTTGGATTCTGGTATTTGGGTGGACCCTGTATTTGTTGCTTCTGGAAGCTTTGAGAGTTCTCTGCACCATTTGGGTTGCTCCACTGAAATTCTGGATGTTTCTATGCCATTGGACTTCCAAAAGGATACTGCTTGTAACCGATCACATTGACATGTTCATCATTGTGATTGGTTGCTT
Organism: Nicotiana glauca; assembly: GCA_026770625.1. NCBI lineage: Eukaryota > Viridiplantae > Streptophyta > Magnoliopsida > Solanales > Solanaceae > Nicotiana > Nicotiana glauca. Next base: position 184,114 of record MU720665.1, read on the forward strand.
GACATTCATGGTTTTGATGATTTTCTCCACATATGTCACATGCCTTAGATTGGTTTGGTTGTTGTGTATTCACCTGAAAAGTTTCAAACTTTTGTGCCAAAGAAACAATTTGCTGCGTTAGTGTATTTAAAGCCTCAACCTGATTTACTGTAGCAACTTTCTTGATAATTATACGCTCAGATGACCATAAAATGGCATTCTCAAAAATTTCATTCAACAATTTCAATGCTTCCTTTGTTGTTTTTCCCATTACTGAACCTCCTGCAGCTGCATCTATCACATTTCTAGAAGTGAGTTTTAGCCCGTGATAAAAAATATACAACTGCATATGTTCAGGAATATCGTGGTGTGGACATTTTCTTAACATTGATTTTAACCTTTCCCAAGCTTGATAAACTGACTTTGTGTTAGTCTGCAAGAAATTAGATATGTCTTGTCTTAACTTTGTGGTTTTAGCAGGGGAAAAGTATTTATTTAAAAACTTCTGAGTCATTTGATACCATGTGGTAATTGATCCTTCAGGCAAACTTTGCAACCAAGTCTTAGCATCTCCTTTTAAAGAAAAAGGAAATAGCTTTAACTTAATTGCTTCAGGGGATACTCCATTATACTTAGCAGTTTCAACAAATTCCAAAAAATTAATTAAATGACTGTGTGGATCTTCACTTGCGTCTCCAGTGAAGATGCAAGACTGTTGAATTGTTTAATTCAGGCCAGTCCTGATTTCAAAGTTGTTGGCTGCCACAGGAGGTTTTCTGACACTAGATTCGCAGTTGAAATGGTCAGGTCTAGCATAATCCCTTAGGATTTTATTTGCTGGCCTTGGTGCCACTTCATCAAATTGATCTTCTATTTGGACAGGTGGTGATACTTCATGTGGGTTGATATTTTCTATTTCCTGATTCTCCATACCTTCACAAGCTATGCTTTGGGAAGATAATGCTTGTCCTTTCCTTTGCAATCAAAGAGTTCTTTCAATTTCAGGATCATAATTTACCAATTCTTTTATAGAAGAGCGGGTGATAAACTACTCAAAATTCAAAAAAAACCAAACTGAACTTAACTCCTAAAGTGGTAGTAGTAGTAGTAGTAGTAGTAGTACTTAGAAGAAAACAATTAAAAGAAAGTGATGAATTACAAGGAAAACAAAGATTACAAAGATGACAAAAATAATAAGCGATCAAATAAAAATAGTAGTATGATTAATAATATTATTATTATTATTAGTAGTAGTAGTAGTAGGAGTACTTAGAAGAAAACAATTAAAAGAAAGTGATGAATTACAAGGAAAACAAAGATTACAAAGATGACAAAAATAATAAGCGATCAAATAAAAATAGTAGTATGATTAATAATATTATTATTATTATTAGTAGTAGTAGTAGTAGGAGTACTTAGAAGAAAACAATTAAAAGAAAGTGATGAATTACAAGGAAAACAAAGATTACAAAGATGACAAAAATAATAAGCGATCAAATAAAAATAGTAGTATGATTAATAATATTATTATTATTATTAGTAGTAGTAGTAGTAGGAGTACTTAGAAGAAAACAATTAAAAGAAAGTGATGAATTACAAGGAAAACAAAGATTACAAAGATGACAAAAATAATAAGCGATCAAATAAAAATAGTAGTATGATTAATATTATTATTATTATTATTATTAGTAGTAGTAGTAGTAGTAGTAGTAGTAGTAGTATATGATAATAGTAATTATATTAGTACTAATTAGCAATAGATGTTTGCGGAAAAAAATGGTAAACGAAATCAGTTAGTATTAATAGTAACTAACGATGGAAAATAATAATATAATACTAATATAGAATATAGTTACAAGTAGTACTAGTATTAATAATAGTGACTGCTGTGCTATAATGATGATAAGAAGGATAAAGGATAATAACACTTGTATCAGATGTTAGTACTTGTAATAGTAAAAGTAATAGTAGTAATATTTAGTAAATATTGATAACAAAGATAATAATACTAATAGTAAGTTCCCAAATTAGTAACATAATATTTAGTCTGAAGTAGACTTGTGTCAATCCCCGGGAATGGCGCCAAAAATTTGACGAGGCCAATAGGTATAAGAATTTGTTGCTCGTACTCTATCAAATTCTAGTATAGTTTATGATATCGTCCCACAGAGATTGCAGAATCTAGCTACAAACTTATAAGATTCTTACTACTATTTGAGAGAACCAAATTGATGAAGTTTTGTTTGTTGAAAATTTAAATTTCTTAAGTTGAACAAAATAACTTTCGGAAGATTTATATTTAAAAAGAGTTGGGAATCATTGAATTCACTCGATAGCGTGATAATAATAAAATCTTAGCTTCAACATGTATTTCTCTTAGGAATAACTGTTTATTGCAAATATAATTATATTTGCTCACTAAGAAATAATCAATTAATAACACTCCGTGAGGTTATGTAAATCAATTGATATATGACTCTTGACGATTAAACTGAAATAATTTTCTTGACTAAATTGTGCTAAAAGATAGCAAAAACCTCTTGTGATTACTTTTTACTAAAAAATCGATAATCTTGCCAACTACAACTCTTCCGTGAGAATTAGAATGGAAGATAGCAAGATTAAAGACTTGGAATGATAGCTTAAAAAGAATTACTCTCACTCTATTATTTACCCAATAGTTATCATATATTAATTTTGCTTTGTGAGAATTACAAAATTGACATACAACTAACTTTGGAGAATAGATAGATAGAAGTGATAATAATTAATTAAAACTAATATTCCAGCACAATATAGAAATATAACTAGAAAGTTTCATGTCAAGTATATAGCAAAATTGAGATTAATATTATAACAATATCGAGCTTCATCAACTATCCCAACGAAAGAGATTACTCCATTATGGAGTATTTAAATCTCACAAAGAAAGAAATTCCTAAAATACTATCAATACTCTTAGAAAATCCAAAAGCTACAAGAGGAAAGTGAAAGAGATAAAGAAAGAAGTAAAGACCAAAGCTAGAGAAAAGTTTCTAATTAGGCACAGATCATCTTCCTCCCTTCAACACAATAAGACATCCTTTTTATAGAAATCAAATCTCATAAGGTGTCACGATGCCTAATGGTTCTTTTGCCATGATGCGTCATGCTTCTATTGCCATGATGCCCCGTGGTTCTTTGCCATGATGTGTCGTGCTCTCTTTTTATTCCTTTATTTGCTTTATCATGATATTTTTATTTCCTGCAAAATACTATTAGAAAATACAGATAATTGACATATTATATATA
>MU720666.1:14553-26862 GCA_026770625.1 Nicotiana glauca
GAACCTATTGGGTGATGAACTTCTTGTTTATGTGAATACAAATTGCTAGTTTAATATCTATTTGTTCAACTTCGTATTTGTTGTAGTTAATTGACAGGATCTTTAATTAACTGTGCCTATTTAGTGTGCATAACTTGGAAAAGAGTGTATATTTAGGTTATTGTTGAACAACACCACTCCTAGATTATTAGAGGAATCTATAATTGTGGGTTTAAAGGCGGGATTAGGGATAACGAAGCCTTGGGTGTAATCTAAAGTGAATCGTGCTAAATAAAGTAAGCTAGTGTATCTCGGGAGAGTGCAATAGTAAATTACTATGATTATTCGGGAGAGATTTACGGTGAGATTAGCGTTCATGATTGATAGAGATGCTTTGGTAAATTTTATGAGCATAAACAGAAGAGATTCCATCAACAAGGGAAATCATTACCCTAGCTTCTTCTCATTATTGTTTACAATCTTATTAGTTTAGTTTAAAGCTATTTAGTTAGTTGCAAGCGTAGTTGTTAAAGAACATTCAACTTAGATTTGAATATTTGGGAAGCTGGTTCTGAAGAATTAGTGGGTCTGAAGATAGTGGTTGATTGGTTAACTCTTTGTGGATTCGACCCTGGGCATAATACTTAAGTTATATTTGCAACATCCGCATTATCCTTTTTATAAGGCATAGCTGGACGTGATCATCTACGTAAGTATTTTGAGAACACTTATGTTTATTCAGAATTTTTGTAATATTACAACTTGTGATAAAGTTTGCTTTTAAGAGTGTCCCTATATATTGTACTTCATGTGCCTAACTTTGACTTGAAATGGCCCCTTCAATATTGTGACTTGTAAGTTGGGTCAAGTTTAAATTGGTAAAACGGGTCATGATTTAACCAATTCATTGCTGAATGCTTGCACAGGCCTAAAGGGTTTGGTTCATGATGGATAGAGAATACGTAAATGTGTAGTCGCATCATGGTCATGTGTTTATAATAATTCAATAAATATGTGGTACATATTTTTATAAATATACATAATTATTACTAAATCATAAGTAATTAATATACATTGTCATTTTAATTTACTCTCCCCGATTCACTTTAATTTTTTGGTTATTTTCACACATATTAAAGAATTCATCTTATTAATAATAAAATTGGCCATATTAACTTTAATTTGTTCATTGAAAATAAAAATAAAATACTCCTAAGCTCTTTACATTAAGGCAAACTTTGGGAAAGAAGTTATGATATCTGAAAAAATAAAATAAAATATTGTGGGAAAAAGAAGACCACAAAATCAATTAACTGGAGGTTGTAACGTACTGGGGGAATGGGGTTGCGCATTTATAGGTCAAAATCGTCACTGTTGAGGTGGCAAAAAGTAGAGTAACAAAAAAAACATTTGTTACACTGTTGAGTAAAATTAAGGAGTCAAAATAGATTAAGCTCAAGTTGTCATTGCAATGAATAAAATAAGCTCAATAAATATTTAATCTGGCATTTTTTACTTCCTTATCTTGATTGACCTGAAAATTGAAATACAGAGCATCAGTCTTCGAGGAATACTCGTTGAATTCTATAAGATGTTCTATTTCCTCGTCGGTAGGACTTTCTTCTAATTTAATAATACTACAATTTTGGCGGTAAAAAAATAAAATTTAACACGACTTTTGATTTATATACTTTAAAACAACAATTTGATGTTAATTTTCTAAGAAGAGATATAGATATAGAAAGAAGATACAAGAACCTAGACGAAACCAAAGTTTCATCATCAGTCGTTATCCTTTTTCATTTAATCTTTTCTTCCTCTTTTGACGGTGCAATTAATTTCTCTTGTTACTTCATCAAGTGAAATTGTATCCCCCATAAATTAGCTACTAAGGTTAGAAAATAAAGCACTTACGAATGCAACGACGAACGAGTATTATGATGGGGACAGCTCACGGCTGGCCGTATTTTTCGTGATTCCGATGGTAAGTGATTTGGTGGATATTCAGTCAAGATTGAGGTCTCCACATCCTTCAGAGATGAGCTACGGGGGATCGTAATTTCAGTGGGGCAAACGAAGCAAGGACATAGCTACAAGGAATCGTAATCGAGGCGGGTAGGAACCTCTCCTACTAAACGCTTGCCATCGAGACCACGCCCCCTGGACCCGGTTCGAGCCCCATGACTCCGAAAAATACTACAAAATAGTTGCACACGACTAGCGAAGGGTCGTGATATTCGTGCCCAACTGAATATCACAACGCGAATCTCTACCTGTATCGACAGTAGATTAGTGATTAACGAAAAATATGTACAATATTAAATTTAGAACCTAGTCACTAACACTTGAAATCGCCGTTCTAAAATCTAGAACCCATAAAGTTAAAATTTTGACTCCGCCAATATTCCTCAAGCATCCTTATGATAGTAATCATAAGACATTTTGACTGGTGGTTCTCCTAATTGGCGACTAGGCTAGCCAGCCCACGACCCCACCAAACCGGTCCAAAAGAAGGGCCAGGACCAGACCAAACGGTCCAGGAAAAGGTCCAGGACCTAACCAATCCAGAAAATGGCCCAGAATCAGCCCAGACCAAGAAATTGAACTAGAGTCAGATTGACCTGGACTGGAAAACACTTGTCAAACTCATCATTTTTAACGGTTGGCCAACGGTGGACCAACTTTTTCAATATTGTTTACTCAATCTGGTCCATCTTAATTGAATTTTAAATTTTTTTTGTTGTCTATAATATTTAATTTTTTAAAATATCAAGAAGAATTAAATTATTTTTTTCAAAGTTGTTTTTGGAGTAAAGAACCTAGGAGTATTTGTTATGTTTCAAATGAACAAATTAAGGTTAATATAGCCAATTTTATTGTTAATTAATACTAAAAGGTAAATTCCTTAATATGCGTAAAACAACCAAAAAATTAATTTAAGTGGAGTGGAGGGAGTAATTGTTTAGCCTCAATTCATTTAATCATTACCCTAAAACCCATGATTTATATATTTCGAAAATCGAATCATCATGCAGTTTAAGCCCTTCTGAAAGCCATGAGGCGGGGTCATACGACTAGCTGATCGACCATCTTCAATTTTTCCAATCGCAACTGGTTTTAGGCACTAAATTTCTTTTTAAGCATGCTGCTGATCGACGGTAGAAATATATAATTACATTTTATATTAAATTAATATATATAATGGGAAAATCTTGGATCAACAATAAAGTAATCTTTGTGTGAAAGCAATCACTAATGCATGCATTAGAATAAACTGTCTATATCGTGCCCTGGCTCCTGACGTGCATGGACGTGGAATACCTTGTCAACACAATAATTCAACCCTTTATGGTTTTTTTAAGCAATAGCTTTATCAACAGACAATAGAAGTGCAAACTTAATCCTTTATAAGACTTGTTGACTGATTTAGTCGGTCCCTAACGTCACAATATGGGTATCAAACACAGGTGAAAAGTTAAAATAAATAAAGAAATAGGAAATTTGTTTTAGGATATGACATGAAGAAGACAAAAAATAAAAAGTAAGATCAAATAATTATATTTTTTCACATAAATGTAACTTAGTTATGTGTGAACTTCTTAGAAAATATGAATTAGTCACTTTATTACGTTAATAATGCTTTATCGCACTGGAAAATCCACATTAGAAAATATATGTATTTATATAAATAAATAAAAAATCGCCATCCCCTACCCTAAGCCGCTGCACCCCCTCCTGGGATTGTTCTTCTAGAAGGTACATCCTACCGTCACTTAATTCTTAAGCAATTGCTTCTCCAATTTTTTTTTTTTATTTATTTTTTTTTTAAAGTTTTAAAAGAAGTAAACTCTAATGAGAATGAATATTGATACTCTTTTAGGCATTTAGTAACTCTATTGTTGAAGTTATCCCATCACACCTTCTTTGACTCATGTTACACAATTGACAATGCAGCCTTAATTTTTTTTTTCTCCTTAAAGTGGATCTCTCCAAGCTAAGATTCTAAAAAGGGCAAGTTACATATTTGGCAGGTCAATAAAAAATAAGAAATAATTGCATCCGCTTGCTATTATTTTTGGAAAGGGCTATACCGTGTAGTTTTCCCTCATGAGAACTTCACCATCTCAACTGGACAATTTTTGATTTTCCAACAACAACAACAACAACAAATAGAGTATAATTTTATAACCGGGACCTAGAAAAGTTAGTGTGTATGCAGTCTTACGTCTACCTTGTGAATGTAGAGTGATTTTTTTTCTGGAATGTTAGTAAATTTTTTATTATTATTCATAAAACTGCTTTTCAATCAAATGTCCACTATATAGAGATAACTTTTTGTTTTCAATTTATTTTAAAGAAAACGTCATTGTGAGTTGCATCAGTGAGCTAAGCCAAATGTCACTATATTTCCTATACTTGGCAACCAAGTAATTGGCATTCTCACTTTAGTCCCTCTTAACCCACAGAAACTGATAGTATTTAAATGTGGCCACACTTGCAAAATTCATTACCAATAATAAAAACTCTTCATTTTCTTCGCTCTATACTCTCCAACTTCAAGCTCTGTTTCCCCACAAAAATCCTCTTTCAAAACCCCCACATAATTCGAAATATGGAATTGAATCAGAAACAGCAGAGGCTTAATCCTCCACCAAGAAGGGGACAAATCAAGTTGAAAATCATGAAGTCTTTGATTAATTCTGCGGCTGAATTGGTTAATATGGCCAGTGGATCAACAAACAAAAAGGGAAATGGAATTTCCTTAATATCCTCAAGTGGCAGAAAAACTCCAGGAGAAACTCCTAGTTGCTACAATTCTGGTACTGATTCTGATGGATAATATAGATGATGGTGTGTTTTTGTAGTTTTATGAAGTTGAGGGACGTTTTGTGTACAGATTTTAACTTTGGGAAATTCAGTTTCCCCTGTTTTCTTCCCCTGCTTTACCTTATTAACTATACTAGACCTTTATTAATTTTATTCTCTTTATTTTTTTTCGTTTTTACTTCATTCTCAATTTCAGTGTATATAATATTGTAATGGATATGAGCCTTTTCGTAAGATAGTTCTTGTTTTAATTGATAAAGTGTAAATTTGAAATTTCTTTGTTCATGGACTTTACTTTTTATTCCATGAGCATGACTGGGACAAAAGTCAACCAAAAATTATCGAGTTTTTCTTATTTTTTAAGGCAAGTTTCGATGAACTTTTTCTATTTCATGGTGCAATAGAGGAAAGAAATCTTGGAATTTATTCTCTTTTGACTGAAACTAAATTTCACTTTGATTCTGGTGAATATTTTAACTAAATTTCACTTTGACTGATAAAATGTTCATTTGTTGGTTATGATAATTTTGGGCTTTTATAATGTTGTTATTCATCTATAATAATATTTGATTGTTAAATATTACTATTACATTGTTATAGACAAATTATCCGGAACCAATTTTTTTCTTATCTGATGTTAAATATATAGATAAAAAAATTATTCAAATTTAAAATTTCAAAAGATATGTATATTTTACTAAGTAAATATTAAAAAGGTTAATACGTTACAAATATAAAAAATTAATTATGAGAAAAATTTGACAATTATAATGAAATGTTTTTACGAGTATTATACCATATTTGAATTGTGAAAATCTCACTTTGTATTTCTATCGAACAAGATGAAATCTCTTATTATTAGTTTCATAAGTGGCTTTGAGTCAAAGTTTGATTTCTTTGATGACTTGTGGAATAATAACTTAGTAATTCATAAGTAAAAGAGAAGTGCCAAAGTTGTCACCTTTATCCCCAAAAATGGCTTAAGTTACAAATTAGGAATCTCTTAAGTGTCCATAAGTGATTGGAAAATGGTTTTGGAACCTCTAGAGAGGCTAGGAGGGTGTTTGGCTAAGTTTATAAGTTGGTCAAACTGGCTTATAAGCACTTTTTGGTTTATCTAAGCGTTTGGTAAAATTAAAAGTGCTTATAAGTTAGTGCTTATAAGCCAAAATAAGCCAAAAATCATAAGTTGGTCTCCCCCAACTTATCAAATTTCAGCTTATAAGCACTTTAGATTTGACCAAAATATTTACTATTCTATCCCTAAAATACTTCTTTTTAAACAAAACTCTTTGTATATCCAATTTTTAGCTGCTTATTATTAATTTCAGCACTTTTATCCAAACACGTAACTACTTATTTTTTAAATCAGCTTCAGCAGTTAAAAGTGATTTTCAATACATATATTTATCAGCTACTCTAAATCAGCTAAGCCAAACGGACTCTAAGCATAATTCAAAAGCATAGCATTATGAAACAACGTTACTTGCCAAAAATCAGATCCAAAGACCCAGGAGGGGGTGGGGGGAGGAAACGAGAGAGGTTGGGTCAAGTTTAAATTGGTAAAACATGTCATGTATAATGATTTAACCAACTCAAAACTTTACATTAGCCAAAAAGATTTGGATCTTGATGGATAGAGAAACCATAACTTAAGGTATCTATCTTAAACTTGGGGAGAATGTAAGCTGTGGTGAAGCCAAATTTTTTTTAAGTGTGTATAAATTTGAAAGATAAAGAGTGTTCAATATATGTTATATACTTTTAAAATCTAATATTGTGTATAGAGTAAAATATGTTCATATTAAATGATCACATGAGAAAGCAACACGTGGAGCCGAAGACAGAAGATAATCGGATCCGAAGGCAACAATCTCGTTTATTATCAGAGAGGATAATGTTCATAAAAGACAAAATAAGTGTCAATCACCTGGTAGCACTTAACAGAGAATATTCTATAGTTTTAAGTATATGGTCCGTTATAGAGAATATGACATTCACTGCCTACAGTTACACATTCTTCAATTGCCCTCATAGTTGACATTAAAGAGAGGTTTGATCCTAGGACCTTGTTCCCTTGGTGCAACTATAAATAGTGAGTTTTACCATCATTGTAAAGGACACGAATTTTCTAACAAGCATACACTATATTCTATCCAAAGCTCAACAACACTTTATTTTCTTGCTTATTCATATTGTTATTATTGCCCCCGTAAGCTCTGCTCCCCGAACCAAGATATCTGTTGTTTTATCTCAATTTCAAAGCTAAGTCTTATATTTTTGTCTAATCTATTTATCATTTTAGAATAAAATCGATTCACTTGTCTATAAATCAGGTATAAATTCAACTGTACTGTTTTACGAGTAAATAATTTTATCTATATAAGTAATATAATTTTTCGACGAATGGAGATCATTCAACAAACCCTTTAGGATGAAAGAAAAGAGACTGAAATTGTGAATTGTTTTCCATATTTTTCCTATTCCCAGCTTGGTTTTTATACAAATCTATGTATAGATACAAAAGAATATAAATAAATATTCCTATACACTTGTATTAAATCATATTGGCTAATTGCAAAACTAAGTAACAGAAATATTTCTTTACAATGTATTATATCCATGTGTTACTCACGCGTGAACCTTTTATCTGAAATGTATATCATTTCAAATGAATGGTTGTGATTCACTCTTCTCTTATAAGCCAACGTCTCAGATGGACTTTAGAATTTAGGATCAAAAGCTTATGATCTTGACATGTGTCAACCCTTGAAATAAAATAGACTATCAACAGATCTCTTGAGACATAAGCTCACTCTTTTCCTTGGAGACTCCGAAATTCTCATCTTACTCCTTCATCTTTTTCTTTCTCGTTTCTTCATCTTCCTTTGAACCAATATGGGGGATTTTGATAGTCAACATCCCCCCTCAAGATGGAGGGGAGAGAATGGACCCCCAACTTGCCCAGGATGTGGTGATGAGAAACCCCAGGCAAGGGTTTTGTGAATAAATCAGCAAGTTGACAGTCGGATGGAACAAAAGATAGAGAAATTAAACCAGAGATGAATTGTTGACGAACAAAGTGGCAGTCGAGGTATACATACTTCGTTCGCTCATGAAAGACAGGGTTCCGAGCTATGTGTATCGTTGCCTGGCTATCCGAATGAATGGGGACTTGTAAGTTAGGCTGTACTATGAGATCTCCCAAAAGTCGAACAAGCCAAGTGATTTCAGTAGTGACTCGACGCATCGACCGGTTGGAGAAGTTGGGTTAAGTTTAAATTTGTAAAACATGTCATGTATAATGATTTAACCAACTCAAAGATTTGCATTAGCCAAAAAGATTTGGGTCTTGATGGATAGAGAAGCCACAACTTAAATTATCTATCTTAAACTTGGGGAGATAGTAAGTAGTGGCGAAGGCAAAAACTTTTTCAAAGGGGTTTATATTTGAATGTCACGACCCGAATTTTTTACCCTAGGGAGTCGTGATGACGCCTACTCGTGGAAGCTAGGCAAGCCAAAACCTTTTGCAAACATTAACCTACCTCGTTTTTATGCATGATTAATCACTTAAATTATCAATGAATAAGCAGTTAAAAGACAACGAAAAGTAAAATTTAGCAGAAGTCTGAACTAAATATAAAAACAGCGTCTAGAAAGCCAATACAAATCTCTACCCAGCACCTGGTGTCACAACAATACACGGACTGTCTAGGATTACTACAAATAAGAGTTTGAAATAAAGGACATAGTCTGTTTCGAATACAAATGTCAACAGAACATGAAAATTGAAAGAAGAGACGTCGAGCATGCGGACGCCAGCAAGACTACCTCGAAGTCTCGTAGACTGAAAGTCGGCTCCCTGACTACTGTTGTGCACCGTAAGCTGCTCCGACACCTGGATCTGTACAAAAGAGCATAAAGTGTAGCATCAGCACAACCGACCATGTGCTGGTAAGTTCCTAACCTAGCCCCGGTGAAGTAATGACGAGGCTAGACTAGACTACCACATAAGCATGTGGAGTTATATATATATATATATACATCTACAACGAGAAAATAACAAGAATAAATATTTTAAATGGGAGGGAGATCATGCTTCGGGGATAGCAGATAATACATAATTGCAGGAGAATAATAGGGATATAAATAAATTAATTCTAACACGAATAAGGGAATTAAAAGTAGATTTCACTGTCAGTACACGTCTCGTTGCAGGCGTGCAACCCGATCCCATTTCTCAATATTTCCGTGGCAGGCGTACCACCCGCTCCCATTTCATCAAATCTCGTGCTAGGCTTACCACCCGCTCCCATTTCATCAAATCTCATGGTAGGCGTACCACCCGCTCCCATTTCATCATAACTCGTGGTAGGCGTACCATCCGCTCCCATTTTATCATAACTCGTGGTAGGCGTACCACCCACTCCCATTTCAATCAATAACTTGAGGTAGGCGTACCACCCGCTCCCATTTCAACTCAACACAAAGTCACGATAAAAATTTCGGCAAGGAAAACCAAAGCAACATAATAACAATTTCCCGACAAGGGAACAACAATATCAAAATAACCATCCCGGTAAGGGAGAATCAACTATAACCAAATCCTAGATCAACTCTTACTCAGCTCGATTAATACCAGTACTCAAGCATAAATGAAGTCCACAAGAATAGCTAAATCTTTACTCAATATCAAGAGTCGTCAATTTAAAGCATCCGAAGAGTCTTTTAAGAACACAACAACTATCAATTTAAGACTCACGGTCATGCTCGACACCGACGTATAGATACTCGTCACCGTGCCTATACGCCGTACTCAACAAGAAGCAATTAGCAAATAAGACTCAACTCCTAGTTCCCCGAGCTAGGGTTAGACCAAACACTTACCTCAATGCCTTGAATACAACTCAAGCCTCAATTATAACTTTACTCTGCGTTCCACCTCCAATTCGCTCGTATCTAATCACAAATTACTTAATTACATTAATAAACACTAAATGAATCAACCCCAATGCATGAAAATGAGTTTTCCAAAGTTTTACCCAAAAAGTCAAAAATCACCCCCGGGCCTACGCGGTCAAAACCAAAGGTTCGAACCAAAATCCGATCACCTATTCCCCCACGAACTCAAATATATGATTTGTTTTGAAATCGGACCTCAAATTGAGGTCCAAATTCCCAATTTTTGAAAAATCTAGGTTCTACCCAAAACACCTAATTTCACCCATGAAAGTCATTGATTTAAAGTTAAAATCATGTTAAAATATGTAAATGATTGAAAGAAATGGGTAAATTCTAACTTACAATTGATTTGGAAGAAGGTTTGTTCTTGAAAAATCGGCCAAAGGAGTTGTGTTTTGAAAATGGGGTGAAAATATCTTAAAAATCGACTAAGTATAAAAAAAATGCAGGTTGTAGATATGGGAATTACGAACAGGGGTTCGCAATTGCGAACCCCGACCCTCAGATATGGGAATTACGAAGAAACAATTTGTATTTGCGAACCCTTCAAAAATTACTAACCTTCGCATTTGCGACATCAGCATCGCATTTGCGACCTATTGATCGCATTTGCGAGGTCTGGACAATAGGAGGGTGTTTGCATTTGCGAAGAATTGTCTCGCATTTGCGACAAAGAGAAGACCTGGGCTAACTTCGCAATTGCAAAAGGCCATTCGCATTTGCGATATCGCATTTGCGAAATGCGAAGCCTGCAGGTCACAAATGCAACAACTATCTTTCAAAGTCCAAAAATGCACTCGTGGCATATCCAAAACTCACCCGAGCCCTCGAGGCTCCAAACCAAATATATACACAACCTCAAAAATATCCTACGGACTTATTCGCATGATCAAATCGCCAAAATAAAGTCATAAACATCGAATTAAACCCCCAAATCCAAGAATTCTTTCAAACTTCATAAAACATCAAATTTTCCAATTTAGGTCCGAATCACGTCCAACGACGTCCGTTTCTCACCAAATTTCACAGAAACATCTTAAATCATATATAAGACATGTATCGAGCGCCGAAATCAAAATACGGGCCCGATACCAACACGTTCTAATAAATTTTCATTTCAAATTTTCTTAAACAATTTCAGAAAATAATTTTACAAAAAAAATTCATTTCTTGGCCTTGGGACCTCGGAATTCGATTCCGGGCATACACCCAAGTCCCATATTTTCTTACGGACCCTTCGAGATCGTCAAATCACGGGTCCAGGTCCGTTTACCCAAAATATTGACCAAGGTCAAATTTATTCATTTTAACATCAAAATTTAATATTTTTCACAAAATTTCACATTTAACCTTTCCGGCTACGCACCCAGATTGCGCACGCAAATCGATGCGACTATAAATATGGTTTTCAAGGCCTCGTAAGTACAGAATTCATTTAAAACATGTGATGACCCCTTTGGGTCGTCACATTGAAAGACAAAGGATGTTTAATATATGTTATATACTTTTAAAATCTAATATTCTTTATAGAGTAAAATATGTTCATATTAAATGATCACGTGAGAAAGCAACACGTGGAGCCGAAGACAGAAGATAATCGGATCTGAAGGCAACAATCTCGTTTATTATCGGAGAGAATGATGTTCATAAAGGCAAAATAAGTGCTTGCCACCTGGTAGCACTTAACAGAGAATATTCTATAGTTTTAAGTATATTGTCTGTTATAGAGAATATGACATTCACTGCCTACCGTTACACATTCTTCAATTGCCTCATAATTGACATTAAAGAAGGGCTTGATCCTAGGACCGTGTTCCCTAGGTGCAAGTGAGCTTTACCATCATTGTAAAAGACACGAATTTTCTGACAAGCATTGATCACGCCCAACTATGCCTTATAAAAAGGACAATGCGGTCGTTGCAAATATAATCCGGTTTACAAGTCTGGAGTCGAATCCTACAGAGAACTAAGGTTTAGCTATAGTTATTCACTATTACCCAGAAGACAAGCTTGAACAATTCCTAACTTATAGCTATTTAGATTCTCGTGTTTAACTAATTAACTAACAAATTAAACTACTAAATTAACAACTAAATATACTAAGGGTTAGATACAAGACTAAGGAGGTCTAGAGTTATGATTTCCCCAATTGTCGAAATACTTCCCGCTATGTCTTCTATAATTTCGCCTAAGTATTCTCTACCAATCACGAGCACTCTTATTACCGTAAATCTCTCGAGTAACTATGACAATTTACTAGACGCACTCTCCCGAGCTACGCTAGTTGGCTTTTAATACAGCTCGCTTCAGATCGCACCCAAGGCTTCGTTATCCCTAATCCCACCTTTAAACCCTCGGTTATTGATCCCTCATATACTCTGGGAGTGGTGTTATACAACAATTACCTAAATATGCACTCTCTCCCGAGTTATGCATACTAAATAGGCACATCTAATTGAGAGTTCTTCAATCAACTAGAATATAAACGTAGTTGAACAAATAGAGAAAAGCTATGGCTCAATTATATAAAAACATAAC
>MDKF010145851.1:0-31730 GCA_026770625.1 Nicotiana glauca
CAGCTTTTGTTAAAGAAAAAATGTCTGGTGCAAGCGGAAGTGGGAAGCCTAATATGGATGAAATTATGAAGAAGTTGGAGAGTTTAAAGTGTGAGTGGTACAACAACAAACCGATGGATAATCTTATGCTTTTGAAGAATAAAATAAAGGCTGATTGGGAGAGAATCAGACAAAAGCTCTGTGGCAATGAATCATTCCAGAACAGGCTTAACCTGGAACGTAGTTGTGGAGATTATTCAACCTCGTTCGACAAGGTTGTGCAGCAGTTTTATAGTTTTGAGTTTCCCTGCTTGATCGACTATTCCAAGCTGCAAAACAAGCTGAGGATTCTTCTTCCTGTTATGGACAGAGTAATCGTCAAAACAAAGTCAGCTACGTGATGAATTTGAGAAGTTGAAGATTGATCTTCTTGGATTGAGTGATCTTTTGCCCGACTACCCTATAGTTATCTCCGATAATGATGATGATGAGATATTTAGAGAAATTGAGGAGTACTGTGATGATGATGATTATGATGATGACGGTGATGATGATGATGATGGTGATGATTGTCAGTGTCTTTTTGTTAACTTCAGCCTATAGAGCTGAAGTTTTTTTAGGTTCATTTTGTATAACTTCATCCCAGAGAGCTGAAGTTTTGTAATATGTGTGTTGTTCTGACCTCTTTTTATATCAATGTAATTGTCACCCTCTTTGTTCTTAGCTTTATATTGCATTGTACATGTTATTTGTTGGTATTTGCTTTATACTTCTTAGTTGCTTAGAGATGCTACAACTTTTATTTGTACATGCGTTTCTTTTTGTGTGTTGTATGCATATGTGTGTGTGTGTGTATGTTTGTTTAAGGATATGTATTTCACATACTGTAACCTGAAGTTTTTTCTCGCAGAAGTCATTGCGTACGTTTTTAAAATGCAACCAAACATGTAAGCCTGCGCAACAAAAATGAGTGATTTGTACTTTAGCAGTATATAAAATTGTCCAAGAGCTTATTTTTTTTATTCTTATGAAAATAATCACATTTGAATTATGTCATACAATAAATAAAGCCTAAATTCAGATCAAGGATTATTGAAGCTTGGAATATTTTTCAGTGTGTTTCTTGGAATATGGATGAGGTGCTAGAGAAGACAAGGAAGTTGTTCTATTATGCCCAACTTGTTTACATCGACTGCATTTGGTAGACTTGAATGGTACTGATGATTCAGTCGCAGGTATATGCCTCTTCTTTTGTCTTCTTCATTGTAAAATCTCTACATCGGAAGGTTTTGTGATCTCAGATTGTACATTTTGTGGTATTTCCCATGATTGTTGATCTCCCACAATATTCATATGTCCTTCATATGTTTTCAACCATGTTTCCCTTGAATACCAATTTGAGCAGTAATCAGATTTCTGCAAATATCTCTTATTAATAGCAGCAATTGCATATGGACATGGCAATTCATCAAGTTGGAATTCCAAGCAGTCACAAGTTCTCTTCTTTAAGTCCACAATGAATTCGATTCCTTCACTATTTATTCTAAACAACATTGAGTCAAGGTTGAACACCTAACAAGGAATAAAAAATTAAGACAAATTATATTAGTGTATTTTTCCTTCAAAACGAAAAAGTATGATTTTTTTTAAATGTAAGCAGTAAATCACTGCAACAGATCTAAAAAGCTGAAGTTAATAAATATACTGACAAACATTTTGCAAGCCAAGTCCATCTTCTTAGTCATCTCTTCTTCTGCCCATATTGATACTCAGTGAAAAGTTTTATTTGCCTTTTTTCTCCGTTCATAAAACCACTCTCCCAACTTTTCTTGGATGAAATATAATATTCTTAAAATATGCATTTCTCTCCTTTTTAGTAAAATGGAATTCATTGATTCTACCATGTTTGTTGTTAGCATATCATAATGTCGCTGTGGGAACCACGATCGAGCTCATCTCTCAGGAGGCTCTTCCATTAAGTAATTGTATGCTTTCTTGTCAATACTTTTGAGTTGGGACATTAACTAGTTAAAATCTTCATGTTTGTATGACCTTGCAACACTTTGAAAAAGATTTATTACTATGGCCTTTGCATGTCTTTGCTTTAAATATTTCTCAAAGTGATAGAGGCAGATAGCATGGTGAGATTCAGGAAAAACTATTCTAATACCATTTGCGATCAATTGGTTTCTATCTGACAAGAAAACCAGTTCACGACGGACTTGAATTGCTTTTCTCATTTCCCCAAAGAACCAAATGTATGCCTCATTGTTTTCTGAATCTGCTACACCAAAACATAGAGGATTTGATTGTTTGCATCCTTTGATACAGCAATATATAGAACACTACGATATTTTGACTTCAAAAATATTGCATCTACTGCAATAACGGGTCTACAGTAGGACCAACCAGCTACTGATGTCGCAAGAGCAAAGAACAAGTAAGCAAATCTGTACATTGAAACACAAAAAACAAACCACAAGGTGTGAAGTTTTTCAAATAGTAACATTTGAAACTTCAGGCTGATGGTTAGTATTGTTTTGCTTACATATTCTGCGCATCTCTTTTTATGCTTGTGTACGTTCATGGGTTTTTGGCCACCAATCTGTGTAGGTATGAAGGAAGAATCTGGTAGTTCTCTTCAGGTGTTCCCCTTATCCAAGCAACAGCTTTTTGAATAACACACCATGCCTTGTAATAACCAATGTCAATTTCAAATTTCTTTTTCATTTCATTTTCTACAAAGGCTGGTGTAACCTTTGTCTTTTTGTCTCGAACATGTTCTATAACTTGTTCGCATATAAAATTTGGTGTAGCATGCTTCTGATCTGATTTTCTTGCATCAACCGAGCATTCATGGATGTTATAATATTTTATTACCCTAAACAGTGTGGAATTTTTTATTCTGGTAGCACGTACATTCCAACCACATTTGTCCACGATGCATTTCAGCTCGTATCTTTTGGAACATGATCTAACAGCAGTGAATTCAACTTTTTGATTTATCTCCAAGCTACAAAAAAATTTAGTCATGTTTTGTTTATTCTCAAAGATTGATCCAACTCTTAATTCGTTAGGCAACGTATCGTGCCTTAGTATTTGTCACAACCCCAGTTCACCCTCCATGAATATGTCGTGATGGCACCTAGTTCCTACAACTAGGTAAGCCTAACAATGCGGAAAATTCAATATAATTTGCGAAATTAATTAATTAAAAAACTGAACATATGTAAAATAATAGTTGCATACAAGGCCGCTCGGCCAATACAACTCAAAATAAATGCGGAAGTCTACAACTCAATCCCAAAACCCGGAAACTCATGGGAAACACAGGCTAATAGAAATGTAAAACACTGCTCTTACTCCAGAGCGTCTAAACAACTGAAAAAAGATAAGCTAACTACTAAAGCTGGAATAGAGTAGAGACATCTCTCCGCCTCAATGATAGTACGCCTGGGTGGAGGAACCTAGATCTGCACATGAAAAAACATGCGCAGAAGGGGTGTGAGTACACCACAGCGGTACTCAGTAAGTGCCAAGACTAACCTCGATTGGGTAGTGACGAGGAAGGTCAAGGCCCTACTGAGGTAAAATATAATAATAAATTAACAGTATGAAAGAAATGGCGGTAATAATGAGTACAACAGTGGAATAAAACAAGATAAACGAAGCAATATCAAATACGTAAAGAATGGAACAACCATAGAATAAGTACATCCCAATATCAATCGTAACAATGAAGATCTCCCAGGATACCGTCCTGTAGTCCTTTTCTCAACTGTCCAGTGGATCTCCCGGGATACTGTCCCGTAGTCCATCACATATGTAAATCCGAAGGATCTCCCGGGATACCGTCCCGTAGTCCAACCATCAATATGCAAGGGGATCTATCAGGAATCTAACCCGCAGTCCCAAAGTAAAAGTGCAGGGGGGTTTATCGGGAATCTAACCCGCAGTCCCAAAGTAAAAGTGCAGGGGGATCTACCGGGAATCGAACCCGCAGTCCCAAAGTAAAAGTGCAGGGGGATCTACCGGGAATCGAACCCGTAGTCCCAAAGTAAACAAACAAAGGGGGGAACTACCGTAATCCCACATCCGTAGTCCCAATATAAATACACAATCACAACCAGAAGATATACAGAAATGAAGTACCAACAGACAAGCAACAAGTTGTACTGGCCTAACATGCTTCACGTAGTACAGTCAAGGCAACTTAAGCAATTAGGCAAGATAAATCAACTAAACATGCTTTCTTAATCTAGCACAGGTTATAATTGCAAGTAGAATAAAGCAAATATGAAAGAAACTCAATCTCAATAACTTAAGTAAAAATCATATTTTCAACAATTTGGCTCAAGTACGCGCTCGTCACCTCACGTACAAGGCACTCAAAATAACAAATAACAAATCCTAAGGGGAAAGGTCCCTCACGCATGGTTAGACAATCCACTTACCTCGAACCGGCTCAAAATCAACTAGAGATCACGCCTTTTCCACGAGTATCCGACTCCAAATGGTCCAAATCTATTCAATTCAATTACATATCGTAAATAACATAGTAAACAACTAATTGTACTATTTAATTCAAAGCTACAACGTGAAATTAGATAAAATAACTAAAATGCCCTTCAGGACAACGTCTCGGAATCGAATAATTTTCACATTTTCAGAACCCTTGTACTCTCACGAGTCTAACCATAAAAAAATCTCCCAAATCATAGGTCAAACACCCACTCAAAACTCAATAGTTTGGTCAATGAAGTTTTTACCAATTTTCATTCAAAAATCCGAATTTTAAAGATGAATTCGTGATTAGATTAGTGGGTTTTAAGCATAAGAGAGTAGAGAATCGTTACCCAGTGATTGACTTCGAAAAACCCTCGAAATTTCCCCCAAATCCGAGCTCTCAAACTTGTATTTTGATAAAATGGAAAAACCCTCATTTTTGAAATGTTAAGTACTGTCTAGGCATTAAAAGCATCGCGAACACGTACGGAGTACGTGTTCGCGGAGAAGAAAAATGAATGCTGCCAAAAAATTCCCTTCACGAATGCATGGATAGGACTGCGAACGCAAAGGCCTGGAACCACGAAACTACGCGAACGCGACAGACGGAATGCAAACGCGATGAAGATAGACGTGAAGCTTCGCGAACGCAAAGGGCTGGACGCGAATGCGATGAAGAGACTGGTCCTCCTCCAGAATTACTCTACGCGAATGCCTGGAGGAGGACACGAACGCGAAGAAGGGGAAGGTGAAAGCTACGCGAACGCGGAAGTGAAATCACGAACGCGAAGAAGGATTTGGACCTGCAACTGTTGAAGCATTTTCTGCAACTTTTCAAAACTCCAAAAATGCTCCGTTGGCTATCCGAAACACACCCGAGGCCCTCGGGACCTCAACCAAACCTACGGACATATCCCACAACATCATTGAACTTTGCACCAATCCTTAAACCACCTAAAACAATGCCGGAAACTCGAATTAAACAAGGATTTGAGCCTAAGAACTTCAAATTTTATCAAACACGCTTTCGATAAAAAACTTAACCAAAACACGTCCGAATAATCTGAAATTTTGCACACACATCCCAAATGACATGACAGAGCTACTGCAACTTCCGGAATTCCAATCCAACCATCGGATCAAAAACTCACTATCGGACCGGAGACTTCAAAAATTCAAACTTCGGCATTTCAAGCCTAAATGAGCTATGGACTTCCAAAATACATTCCGAACACGCTCCCAACCCCGAAATCACCTAACGGAGCTAACGAAACCATCATATTTCCATCGTCTTCACACTGTTTCGACTACAGATTACTTTTCAACACTTAAGCTCTCATTTAGGGACTAAGTGTCCCAAAACTCTCCGAAACCCAATACCAAACATCCCGGCAAACTAGAATAGCAAAAATGAACTTAGGGGAAGAAGTTAATAGGGGATCGGGGCGTTAATTCTTAAGACGACCGGCCGGTTCATCACATCCTCCTACACTTAAATATTCGTTCGTCCCCGAACGAGCATAGATAACATACCTGAAGTAGTGAAAAGATGAGGGTACTAGTTGCGCATATCCTGCTCGGACTCCCAGGTTGCCTCCTTGGCCGGCTGACCCCGCCACTGAGCCTTTACTGAAGCAATGTTCTTTGATCTCAACTTTCTGATCTGTCTATCCAATATAGCCACTGGCTCCTTAACATAGGATAGATCCTTGTCCAACTGGACTGAACAGAACCAACACGTGCGACGGGTTACCGTGATATCTCCGGAGCATCGAAACATGGAATACCGGATGAACCCCGACCAAACTAGGAGGTAAGGAAAGCTCATAAGCAACCTCCCCAACTCGCCTCAAAATCTCAATAGGTCCAATAAACCTCAGACTCAACTTTCCCTTATTCCCAAACCTCATGATGCATTTCATAGGCGAAACCCGAAGTAGAACCCGCTCACTAACCATATATGAAACATCACGAACCTTCCTGTCTGCGTAACTCTTCTGTCTGGACTAGGCTGTACAGAGTCTATCCTGAATCATCTTAACCTTCTCCAATGCATCCTGAACCAACTCGGTGCCCAATAGCCTAGCCTAGCCTCGCCCGGCTCAAACAAGCCCACCAGAGATCTACACCTCCTACCATATAAAGCCTCATATGGAGCCATCTGAATGCTGGACTGATAACTGTTGTTGTAAGAAAACTCCACCAATGGCAAAAAATGATCCTAAGACCCTCCAAACTCAATCACATGCACAGAGCATATCCTTAAGAATCTGAATAGTGCGCTCGGATTGTCCGTCTGTCTGGGGGTGAAATGTTGTGCTCAACTCCACTCGAGTGCCTAACTCCTGCTGCACGACTCTTCAGAACTGCGATGTAAACTGAATACCTCTATCTGAAATAATAGAAACTAGAATACCATGCAGACGAATGATCTCCCGAATATAAATCTCTGCCAACCGCTCCGATGAATAAGTAGTACACACCGGGATGAAATGAGAGGATTTGGTCAGCCGATCCACAATGAACCAAATGGCATCAAACTTCTTCAACGTCCATGGGAGTCCCGATACAAAGTCCATGGTGATGCACTCCCATTTCCACTCCGGAATCTCTATCTGCTGAAGCAACCCACCCGGGCGCTGGTGCTCATATTTCACCTGTTGGCAGTTGAGGCATCTAGACACATAACCAACTGTATCTTTCTTCATCTGCCTCCACCAATAGTGCTGCCTCAAGTCCTGATACATCTTCGCGGCACCCGGATGGATGGAATACCGCGAACTATGGGCCTCTGCTAGAATCAACTTTCGAAGACCATGAACATTGGGAACACAAATCCGGCCCTGCATCCTCAATACCCCGTCATCTCCAATGGTCACATCTCTGGCACCTCTACGTTGAAACTTGTCCTGAAGGACAAGCAAATAAGGGTCATCATACTGCCACTCCCGGTTACGATTAAATAAGGAAGACTGGGAAACCACACAAACTAAGACCCGACTGGGCTCTGAAAGATCCAATCTCACAAACTGGCTGGCTAAGGCCTGAACATCCATTACCATAGGCCTTTCCGAAGCCGATAAATATGCTAAACTACCTAAACTCTCCGCCCGGCGACTCAAGGCATCCGCCATCACATTGGCCTTGCTAGGGTGATACAGAATAGTAATGTCATAGTCCTTCAGCAATTCGAACCACTTCCTCTGAGGCATGTTGAGATCCTTTTGCTTGAGTAAGCGCTGCAAGCTCCTGTGGTCAGTATAGATCTCACAAGGTACGCCGTACAAATAATGACGCCAGATCTTCAAGGCATGAACAATGGCAGCTAACTCAAGGTCATGGACAGGGTAATTCTTTTCATGTATCTTCAACTATCTAGACGCGTAAGCAATCACCCTACCGTCCTGCATCAATACCGCTCCAAGGCCAACTCTCTAGGTGTCACAATAGACAGTATAAGACCCTGAACCAGTAGGCAACATCAAAATTGGGGCTGTAGTCAAAGCTGTCTTGAGCTTCTGAAAGCTCGCCTCGCACTCCTTTGTCCACTAAAATGGGGCACCCTTCTGGGTCAATCTAGTCATAGGGGCCGCAATCGATGAAAATCCCTCCACGAAGCGATGGTAGTATCCCGCCAAACTAAGGAAACTGTGAATCTCTGTAGCTGAGGATGGCATGGGCCAATGCTGTACGGCCTATACCTTCCTCGGAACCACCCAAATACCCTCGCTCAAAATCATGTGGCCTAAGAATGCCACAGAACTCAGCCAAAACTCACATTTTGAGAACTTTGCATATAACTTCTTCTCCCTCAAGGTCTGAAGCACGGTTACCAAGTGCTGCTCATGATCTTCCCGACTACGGGAATAAACTAGAATATCATCAATAAAAACAATAACGAATGAGTCAAGATATGGCCTGAATACACTGTGCATCAAATGCATGAAAGCTGTTGGGGCATTGGTCATCCCAAATGATATAACAAGGAACTCGTAATGACCATACCGCGTCCTGAAGGAAGTCTTCAGGATATCTGGCTCCCGAATCTTCAACTGATGGTAACATGAGCGCAAGTCAATCTTAGAAAACACCTGTACACCCTGAAGTTGGTCAAACAGATGATCAATACGAGGCAAAGGATAACGGTTCTTCACTGTAACCTTGTTCAACTGGCGATAATCAATACACATACGCATAGAACCATCCTTCTTCTTCACAAACAAGATAGGAGCACCCTACGGTGAAACACTGGGTCAAATAAAACCCTTACCAAGCAATTCCTGCAACTGATCCTTCAACTCCTTCAACTCAAGAGGAGCCATGTGATATGAAGGAATGGATATGGGCTGAGTGCCCGGTAACATATCAATACAAAAATTGATGTCTCTATTGGGCGGCATGCCCAGAAGATCAGCTGGAAACACATCGAGATAATCCCGTACCACTGGGACTGAATCAACAGAAGGGTATCAACACTGATATCTCTCACATAAACTAAATACGCGACACACCTCTTTTCAGCCATACACTAAGCTTTAAGAAAAGAAATAACTCTACTGGGAGTGTGATCTAAAGTACCACTCCACTCAATACGTGGAATACCTGGCATAGCCAGCGTCACGGTCTTGGCGTGACAATCAAGAATAGCAAAATGGGGCGACAACTAGTCCATGCCTAAAATAATGTCAAAATCCACCATACCGAGTAACAATAAATCCGCTCTGGTATAAAAGCACGAATAGTAACCAAACATGACCGATAAATGCGGTCCACAATAAGAGAATCTCCTACGAGAGTAGAAACATAAATGGGGGAACTCAAAGAATCCCGAGGCACACCCAAATGCGGAGCAAAGTAAAAAGACACATAAGAATAAGTAGAGCCTGGATCGAATAGAACCGATGCCTCTCTGTGACAAACCAGTATAATACCTGTAATGACGAAGTCGGAGGCAACAACCTCAGTACGAGCAGGAATAGCATAATATCTGGACCGACCACTTTCTCGAGGGTGACCTCTATCTTCCCGACCTCAGCCCCTAGCCGGCTGGGCAGATGGGGTAGCAGCTGGAGCTAGAACCATGGCCTGAGAACTTTGAGGAGCACGTTGTGGCTGAGTAGTCTATGAAGATGCACCCCTACCAAGTCTGGGGCGATCCCTAACCATGTGGCGTGTATCACCACACTCAAAACAAGCTTTGGGAGGATGCGGTGGCTGTGACTGAATGTGGCTAGGCCTGCTAGACTGACCTATGGAAGCACCCCGCGCAGGAGGCACGCTAGAAACTGGAGGTGCATAGTAAGGCTCCTGGGGGCAGGTGGAGCTGCAGCACTGCTGTCTACTGGAAGAGCTGAATGTACAGGGCGACCCGAATAACCTCTGCCATAACGACCTGCTGCTGGGGTACGGGCACCAGAGTAGTGACCCGACTCTCGAGACCTCTTGGCCTCCCTCTCCCCTCGCTCCCTAGCGAGCATACCCTTAATCCTCTTAGCAATGCTCACTACCTACTGATAAGGAGTGTCCATCTCCAACTCTCGAGCCATGCTAGATCTGATGGGTGGGATAAGACCCTCAATGAACCTGCAAACTCTTTCTCGAACCATGGCAACCAAGGCCGGTGCATGTCTGGCCAACCTAGTATAACGCATAGCATACTCCGAAACGGTCATAGCACCCTAGCGGAATTCTCAAACTCTACGCCATGCATCCCTGAGACTTTGGGGAACAAACTCTCTTATAAACATATCCGAGAATTGGGTCCAAGTCAGTGTAGCAACCTTGACTGGACTGTCTATCTCATAAGTGCGCCACCAATCATAAGCGACTCCCCGAATCTGAAAGGCAGTGAAAGAAAACTCGCTGGACTCCACTATGCCCATAGTGCGAAGAATACGGTGACACTCCTCTAGAAATCCCAAGCCATCGTCTGATGATAATCAACTGAACATTGGGGGATCATATTTCTTGAACCTCTCAAGTCTCCGTTGCTCGTCCTCTGAAGCAGTTGACCCATCCTCGGGCTGAACTGGCGCTGCAGGCGGTGCAGGAATAATCTTGGGAACCTGCTCAACCTACACTCGCTACTCAGGAGTGCGTACGGCGGGAGTCTGTGCTCCTCCCCCAGCCTGGGATGTGGCTGTAGCAAGGGGAAGCAACCCTGCCTGAGCTAAGGTAGTTTACATGCTCATGAACTGAGCCAGAGTCTCCTGGAGTGCTAGAGTAGTAGTGGCAGTAGTAGGTGTGCCAAGCGCCTATAGTCCGACTGGATTTGCTGGTGGTACCTCGGCGGCAGCTCGTGCAGGTGCTCTAGCTACACCACGTGCGCGTCCTCAACCTCTACCCCGGCCTCGGCCTCTTATGGCTGCAGTAGGGGGCGCGGGTACCTGATCATCTCGGGTAGCACGTGTCCTCACCATCTGTGAGAGAATAGAAGACAGAAGTTTAGAATTGATGTCAAAAATATCGCACGACAAGGAATTCAAATGAAATGAAGATTTCTTCTAAACAATTATATTGCCTCTCGTAGATAAGTACATACGTCTCCGTACCGATCAGCGAGACTCTAATAAATCGACATGTGTTCCGTGACTCCTATGAACCTAGGGCTCTGATACTAACTTGTCACGACTCCAGTTCACCCTCCATGAACATGTCGTAATGGCACCTAGCTCCTCCAACTAGGTAAGCCTAACAATGCGGAAAATTCAATATAATTCGCGGAATTAATTAATTAAAAAATTGAACATATGTAAAATAATAGTTGCATACAAGGCCGCTCGGCCTATACAACTCAAAAGAAATGCGGAAGTCTACAACTCAATCCCAAAACACGAAAACTCACGGGAAACACAGGCTAATAGAAACGTAAAACACTGCTCTAACTCCAAAACATCTAAACAACTGAAAGAAAAGATAAGCTAACTACTAAAGCTGGAATAGAGTAGAGACTCTTGGTCTGCGGATGCGATAGATATACCTCGAAGTCTCCGCTAGATCTCTCTGCCTCGATGATAGTATGCCTGGGTGGAGGAACCTAGATCTGCACATGAAAAAACATGCGTAGAAGGGGCGTGAGTACACCACAACGGTACTCAGTAAGTGCCAAGCCAAACCTCGGTTGGGTAGTGACGAGGAAGGTCAGGGCCCTACTGAGGTAAAATATAATAATAAATTTAACAGTATGAAAGAAATGTCGGTAATAATGAGTACAACAGTGGAATAAAACAAGCTAAATGAAGCAATATCAAATACGCAAAGAATGGAACAACCATAGAATAAGTACAACCCAATATCAATCGTAACATTGAGGATCTCCCAGGATACCGTCCTGTAGTCCTTTTCTCAACTGTCCAGTGGATCTCCCAGGATACCGTCCCGTAGTCCATCACATATGTAAATCCGAAGGATCTCCCGGGATATCATCCCAGAGTCCAACCATCAATATACAGCGGGATCTATCAGGAATCTAACCCGCAGTCCCAAAGTAAAAGTGCAGGGGGATCTATCGGAAATCTAACCCGCAGTCCCAAAGTAAAAGTGCAGAGGGATCTACCGAGAATCGAACCCGTAGTCCCAAATTAAACAAACAAAGGGGGGAGATATCGGAATCTCACATCCGTAGTCCCAATATAAATGCACAATCACAACCAGAAGATATACAGAAATGAAGTACCAATAGACAAGCAACAAGTTGTACTGGCCTAGCACGCTTCACGTAGTACAGTCAAGGAAACTTAAGCAATTAGGCAAGTTAAATCAACTAAGCATGCTTTCTTAATCTAGCACAGGTTATAATTGCAAGTAGAATAAAGCAAATATGAAAGAAACTCAATCTCAATATCTTAAGTAAAAATCAGATTTTCAACAATTTGGCTCAAGTACGTGCTCTTCACCTCGTGTACAAGGCACTCAAAATAACAAATAACAAATCCTAAGGGGAAAGGTCCCCCCACACAAGGTTAGACAAGCCACTTACCTCGAACCGGCTCAAAATCAACTAGAGATCATGCTTTTGCCACGAGTATCCGACTCCAAATGGTCCAAATCTATTCAATTCAATTACATATCGTCGCAAACAACCGATTTTACTATTTAATTCAAAGCTACAACGTAAAATTAGATAAAATAACCAAAATGCTCTTCAGGACAACGTCTCGGAATCGAATAATTTTTACATTTTCAGAACCCTTGTACTCTCACGAGTCTAACCATAAAAAAATCTCCCAAATCATAGGTCAAACACCCACTCAAAACTCAATAGTTTGGTCAATGAAGTTTTTACCAATTTTCATTCAAAAATCCGAATTTTAAAGATGAATTCGTGATTAGATTAGTAGGTTTTAAGCATAAGAGAGTAGAGAATCGTTACCCAGTGATTGACTTCGAAAAACCCTCGAAATTTTCCCCAAATTCGAGCTCTCAAACTTGTATTTTGATAAAATTTAAAAACCCTCATTTTTGAAATGTTAAGTACTGTCCAGGCATTAAAAGCATCGCGAACGCGTACGGAGTCTCGCGTTCGCGAAGAAGAAAAATGAATGCTGCCAAAAAATTCCCTTCACGAATGCATGGATAGGACTGCGAACGCAAAGGCCTGGAACCATGAAACTACGCAAACGCGACAGACGGAATGCAAACGCGATGAAGATAGACGTGAAGCTTCGCGAACGCGAAGGGCTGGACGCGAATGCGATGAAGAGACTGGTCCTCCTCCAGAATTACTCTACGCGAATGCCTGGAGGAGGACGCGAACGCGAAGAAGGGGAAGGTGAAAGCTACGCGAACGCGGAAGTGAAATCACGAACGCGAACAAGGATTCGGACCTGCAACTGCTGAAGCATTTTCTGCAACTTTTCAAAACTCCAAAAATGCTCCGTTGGCCATCCGAAACACACCCGAGGCCCTCGGGACCTCAACCAAACCTACGGACATATCCCACAACATCATTGAACTTTGCACCAATCCTTAAACCACCTAAAACAATGCCGGAAACTCGAATTAAACAAGGATTTGAGCCTAAGAACTTCAAATTTCATCAAACACGCTTTCGATAAAAAACCTAACCAAAACACGTCCGAATAACCTGAAATTTTGCACACACATCCCAAATGACATGACAGAGCTACTACAACTTCCGGAATTCCAATCCAACCCTCGGATCAAAAACTCACTATCGGACCGGAGACTTCAAAAATTCAAACTTCGGCATTTCAAGCCTAAATGAGCTACGGACTTCCAAAATACATTCCGAACACGCTCCCAACCCCGAAATCACCTAACGGAGCTAACGAAACCGTCGGATTTCCATTTCGAGGTTATCTTCATACTGTTCTAACTACGGATCATTTTTCAACACTTAAGCTCTCATTTAGGGACTAAGTGTCCCAAAACTCTCCGAAACCCCACACCGAACGTCCCGGCAAACCAGAATAGCAGAAATGAACTTAGGGGAAGCAGTTAATATGGGATCGGGGTGTTTATTCTTAAGACAACCGGCCAAGTCGTCACAATATTTTACATGATGGAGATTCTTTCACCTTTCTCCTCACTCTTTTTCTTGAAATCTGAGAAGCACAAGAACTTTCAGCAATTTCTTCAATTCTATGTGATGTTATCGGTATAAGCTCCATGTTTACTTCATCTTCATTGTTGTTTATCATTGCAGAAGGTGAAAAAAAGCATTGTTGGATTGTGTATTTGTTGTCAATTTGCATTATTAGCTGTCCTTCTTCTTTTTGGTCATCGAGAAACTGGTATGAATTTATTGGAGGAGGGGGTAATTATTACGGCACTATGTATTCTAAAGCAGCTGTAATGTTAGAAGGTTGTTTCCCTTTATCTACTTCCATTATTGGTTGTCGTACTTCATATTGATACTCAGCAAAAGGCTCTGAATCTATTGCATATGCAAGAGATTGGTTGAATGCTGCTGATTCTCAAGGTTGTATTTTTTTTATGACGAAATGGAAATTCTTGTAGGTTGAATCAGTTGTAAGCAAATGTATACAGGTACTGAGTTCTTCATTTGAAGTTACAAGCATTCCTTTTCTTGTATTTAGTTTGATATCAAACCATACTTTTAATGCATATCTAGTTGAATCAATATTTGTAACTTCACTAATTTTCTTCAGGAAAGTATTGAATGATATGTCCTTATTAAGTAGAATAAGTTTTGTATCATGATCCAAGTATTTGAAATCAGGAGTCCAACTCCCATTGAAAGTTATAACAACGCAAATCGAACTCATCCTGCAGATTCATGTTTAGTGGCAAGTATTAGGAAAGTGAACAGAAGAATTTTTATGTTGTTTGTGCTGAAGTTTTTAAAAATAAAGCAAATCACTTAGGCATCTTCTGCTGAAGTTTTTTTGGAAAAAGATGTATGACATAATTAATGAATCCTGCAAAGAAAACTTCAGCTTATAAGTGCTAAAGTTTTTAGAGATAAGCCTAATAACTTCAGCATATTAGTTGAAGTTTTTTTATCATGGTGATTCATAAATACAGGGAAAAACAACTTCAGCAGGTAAATGCTGAAGATTTTAGAAATAAACTAAAAAACTTCAGGACATTAATCCGAACTTTTTTACAGAAAACGATAGCATGTTTCGGCATTAATTGCATAGTATACAGTAGTAACCTACACAATTAAAGTAATAATTATATTACGTTTGGGGGTATGTGTTAGTGTAATAAATACATTCCTATTATATTCATGCACGCTTTTCATTAGAGAACCTTTAAAATTTATTTTTGCCTTTTCATATACCATGCATAAGTTTTTCCTCCTATATAAGCACGCTATTCCTTGTGAGTTTATTCACTCAAACACATATATTTTAGCAGATATAAAATAAAAAAAGGAAAAAAATGGATATTGTCATTAGGCAAATAGTGGACAAGATCAAGCAAGACATCATTGAGGCATTTGAGTTGAAGCTTGATGACATAGAAAAGTACGACAGAGAGCTCGAAGAAATTAACAACAAGCTTGATACGCTTGTGATGTATGCAAGATTTGACAATCTTGCTGATGAAGAAGCTTGTCCATCTAGAAGCAACGATGATGATGATGATGGCATGGACGATTAATTTTTTTGTTTTTTTTATTTATGTAATTTGTTTTTATCTTTTATTATGTTTTAATGAAATATTAAGTTTTTATTATAAGTTTTTTCTACGTTTTTAATATTAATTGTATTTAAATTCTAAAAATAGCAGAGGAAATGAACTATATAACTTCAGCAGGAATTAACACAAAACAATCCGAATATTAAGCATTTTTTGGTATGAAGTTTTTTTAAATAATAATAATAAAATACACAGTGCTTGATGAAAACTTCAAGCATGAACTAAAAATTCTTTTTAAACTTATAAAATAACAGAACAATTAAAAAAACTTAATCTGAAAATTACATACCGAACAACAAAATATTAAGCATATTTAGCAGATGAACTAAAAAAACTTCAGCATACAAAAAATTATATTAAAAATATTTTACATATTCCTTAAATCATAAGCATTTTTTGGTATGAAGTTTTTCGAAAAAATATAATAAAATACTTAGTGCAGGCATTTTTTAGTTCAAGCATGAACTAAAAATTATTTTTAAACTTATAAAATAATAGAACAATTAACAAAAACTTATCTAAAAATTAAATATTGCTCGATAAAATATTAACCATATTTAGCAGTTGAACTGAAAAAACTTCAGCATACAAAAAATTATATGAAAAATATTTTACATATTCCTGAAAATATAAGCATTTTTTGGTATGAAATTTTCAAAAAAATGATAATAAAATACTTAGTGCAGGCATTTTTTAGTTCAAGCATGAAGCTTTTAAATAATAACTAAAAATACTACAACACCTATACCAAAGTTTTTTGGTGCAATATGATTTTTTAATTTAGCCAGTGTAGGAGGAAAACTTCAGCTCCTCATGCTGAACTTTTTAAGTAATAACTAAAAAACTTCAGCTCATGGCCGAAGTTTTTTTAGTTCAATATGATTTTTTAATTTAGCTAGTATAGGAGGAAAATTTTAGCCTCCTATTAAAGTTTTTAAGTAACAACAAAAAAAACTTCAGCTCCTAGGCCGAAGTTTTTTTGGTGCAATTTAATTTTTTTTATTTAAGCAATGAAGGAGGGAAACTTCAGCCTCCTGCTGAAGTTTTTAAGTAATAACTAAAAAACTTCAGCTCTTAGGCCGAAGTTTTTTTGGTGCAATTTGATTTTTTTATTTGAGCAGTGTAAGAGGAAAACTTCAGCCTCCTGCTTAAGTTTTTAAGTAATAACTAAAAAACTTCAGCAAAACTTCAGCTCCTAGGCCGAAGTTTTTTTGGTGCAATATGATTTTTTAATTTAGTCAGTGTAGGAGGAAAACTTCAGCCTCCTGCTGAAGTTTTTAAGTAATAACTAAAAAACTTCAGCACCTAGGCCGAAGTTTTTTTGGTGCAATTTGATTTTTTTATTTAAGCAGTGTAAGAGGAAAACTTCAACCTCCTGCTTAAGTTTTTAAGTAATAGTTAAAAAACTTCAGCATCCAGTGTAGGAAGAATTCATCATCAAATAGATTTAGAATTCAGCACATTAGTGAAGTTTGTCAAACAACTTCAATCAATCAATCAGAAAATATATAATTCAAAAACTATTTTGAATTCTGGAGATGAATTTGAATACTTACGATGTATTTGAATTTGAATTTGAATGCGAGACGCGTTCTCAGGAGGAACGGACTGATGGAGAAGATAGGGAGGAGATCTAAAATTTGAATCTGGGAATAGGAGGAGAGACACACTTTTATATGTTTTGGAAGCGGTATAATGGTCATATTAAGACGGATTTTCTGTTAGTTGGTGTCACGACCCGGATTTTCCACTATCGGAGTCGTGATGGCGCCTACTCATGATAGCTAGGCTAGCCAACTTAATTACCTTACCATTAATAAAACAAACCTATCAACCATTTATAGCATCAATATAGGACATGAAATGTAATAATAACAATAATAGCGGAAGTCTGATTAATAAATCTGAAACAAATTGCGGAATAATCAGTAATAACTCCTACCCAAGATTTGGTATCACATTACTCACGAACTGCTAAGAATTTACTAAATACAAAGGTCTGAAAGAAATATATAAGAAGTTTGTCTCAAAAACTAGGAGGCAACAGTCTAAAAGAGAAAATATGGAAGAGACGTCGGGCCTGCGGACTCCTGCAAGGCTACCTCGGTCTCGTGAAGATGAAAGCCTGCTCCCGTACTAATACTGCTGCTGCTCCTCAAAACCTGAACCTGTGCAAACTGCACAGAAGTGTAGCATCAGCACAACCGACCCCATGTGCTGGTAAATGTCTAACCTAACACCATCGAAGTAGTGACGAGGCTAGACTGGACACCACATAAGCCTGAGCAGTTATAAATATACAGCGAAAATCGAATACAAGGCAGTTAACAACATGGGAAGGGAAGCATGCTATGGGGAGATACAATATTAACAGTCATCCGGAGTAACAATCTAAAGCAGCTTAGATTCACCGTAAATAAGGAACCAATGCTCAATATAAACACAATTGTATCACTAATTGTTGCGGCGTGCAACCCGGTCCACAATTTACCATTTGTTGCGGCGTGCAACTTGATCCGCAATATCACTGTTGCGGCGTGCAACCCAATCCATCTCATTCATAATTTATCAATGTAATGGTGCGCAACCCGATCCTCATATATTTTTGTTGCGGCGTGCAACCTGATCCATGTCTTTTAACAGTCCGGCTCCCCCAAACAAACAGTCACAATTGAGGGGCATAAAAAAAGAAAAATAAGCAAGTAATTGAAGACATCCCGGTAAGGGAAAGAAACCAACAAGTCCAACCAAATGTCCCGACAAGGGAATAATCAACAACACTTTCTCTTTCTTACTTTCTCTTATGTTATAATCCACTTTACCAATTTTGAGCCAACGCTCCAAAGAATCAAGTCATTTCATATACTTTTAATATTCGTATCATAACTCGAGTCAAAGCTCCTAGGAATCAAATGATCATATCATCGTTCATATGTTATTCACAACATATAGGAACCCTTCGGTAAATACGGAATTCACAACCAAGTCATGATAATCACATTATAAGGACTCACGGTCATGCTAGACACCAATGTATAGATACTCGTCACCATGCCTATACATTGTACTCGATCATTTAGCAATTAGCAACAAGACTCAATTCCTATTCCCTCAAGCTAGGGTTAAACCAAACACGCACCTCAAAGCCTTGAAATCCACTTAATCCTCAACTATCGCTTTACCTCGCGGATTTACCACCAAACCGCTCGAATCTAGTCACAAATCACTTGAATGTATTAACAAATGCTAGTTGAATCAATTTTGAATGCATGAGAATGAATTTTCCAAAGTTTTGCTAAAAATTCCCAAAATGCCCCGAGCCCACATGGTCAAAACCCAAGGTTCGAACCAAAATTCGGCTACCCATTCCCCCACGAGTTCATATCTATAATATGTTTTGAAATTGGACCTCAAATTGAGGTCCAAATCTCCAATTTTAAGAAAACCTAGGTTCTACCCAAAATCCCCATTTTCACCCATGAAAAACCTTGATCTTAAGATGAAAACATGATAAATGATATTAAAAATTAAAGAAATTAAGTGAAAATCAACTTACAATTGAATTGCAGAAGGAAGAGTTCTTGAAAAATCGCCAATGGGTGTT
This sequence comes from Nicotiana glauca, assembly GCA_026770625.1. NCBI lineage: Eukaryota > Viridiplantae > Streptophyta > Magnoliopsida > Solanales > Solanaceae > Nicotiana > Nicotiana glauca. The sequence continues at coordinate 19,223 of MDKF010145851.1, forward strand.
TGGGTTTGAGAAATATGAAAAGTGAGGCTTAAAATCGTCTAAGTATGAAGATTGCAGGTTGGAGATGTGGGAAATGCGAACTGGGGTTCGCAATTGCGAACCCCGACCAAATATGGGAATTGTGAAGTCGAGTTCGCATTTGCGCCAACGCTCCAAAGAATCAAGTCATTTCATATACTTTTAATATTCGTATCATAACTCGAGTCAAAGCTCCTAGGAATCAAATGATCATATCATCGTTCATATGTTATTCACAACATATAGGAACCCACGAGTTCATATCAGCTTTCACTGATCGGAATAATTTATAGGCAATTATTGGAACATGGTTCAACAATTTAAATAATTCCAAGTAAAAATGAATTTTCAACAATTAGCTCAAATACGTGCTCGTCACCTCACGTACAATGCATTCAACTACCAAATATCAAATCCTATTTGACAAAGTCTCTCACACAAGGTTAGACAAGCCACTTATCTCGAACAAGTGCAAGTCAACCCGAAACCACGCTTTTGCCACGAGTATCCGACTCCAAATGGCTCAAATCTATTCAATTAAATTGCATACTGTAAATAATAATTCAAGTAATTGATTCCACAATTAAATTCTAAGCTAATACGCGAAATTATGAAAAATGACCAAAATGTCCCTCGGGCCCACGTCTCGGAATCGAAAAAAATTTATATTTCACGAATTCTCGTACTCTCACGAGTCTAACCCAGTTGACTCAGTTAAAACACTGTTAGTTTTTTGGTCTTCCTTTGGGTCTTTTGTTAAATGGACTAAACCTGCTCAACATTAGCAAACTTAAGGACTATAAGTGTTCAGGGTAATAGATAAAGGACAAAGTTAAACTTACCACAAAACATAAAGGACAATTTTGGCTAAAAGTTTCCAATAATCCTAATGTACCAAAATTTGGACATAGTTTGGCCAAACTCGAAATCCAAATCGAAATTCAATTTTTTTGAATTTTTGGTTTGGATTTTCAGTTTACAGAATGGATTTTGAATTCAATTTTAAAAATTTGGATTTCGGATAGGATAGGGTACTTCGGATTTTTGAATATCTAAAATTTTATATTTTATAATTAATCAATTATCCATATGTCAATAGTAATAACTTCAATACCCTACCCATTAGATATTATTTCATATATTCAATATATCACTAAGTTACTGTCAGAAAATTTTCTATTTGGACATGATTTTAGTATTGCTACTTTTTATCGGCCGTATTAATATCTTTGTTGCATTTTCTTGATAATAATTTTATTCTTAAATACTTTATTTAGATGCTTGAAGCGAGAATGAGGAACTTCATGCAACTTAACATAGCAATTCATTTAGATATAATAAGAAGTAGCATCTCAATTTATAAGTTCAAAATAAAAAATTTAAAATATCGAAACCTATTAATCCGAAATCAAACTTAAAAATTCGATCCAATTCGAATTTATTTGGATTGAATTTGAATTGCTATTTCTTCAATTTAAAAATCAAAAATTCAAACCGAAATTTTTATATTCAATTCGAACTGCGGCACACCCCTACCAATCTTAGTTCCTAGTCTTATCTAGTTATGAAAAGATATTTCCTTATACACCAATTCTAGTCCAATGTTGTCCTACGTGAAAGAAAGAGAAGAAATTTGTTGGTTTTATATAAAATGACAACCGTGCACTAACTTAAAGAGCAAAGGCAAGTCGTTGTGCCCAATATTTTAAAAGAGGCGATCCGTTTTACCTCTCTCACGAGGCGAGACGTAAGCTTTAGATATGGAACGTAAGTCTTATGGATTTTTAAATTTTACTAATTTCAAAAATTTTAAAATAGTATAAAATAAAAAAAATAATTATAGAAATTACATTAAAATCACAAAATTATAACAAATAATCTATTTAAAATATTTATAAAATAATTCAACTATGAATAATACGAAAGGTATGCCATATATTATAATATGCAAATTTGCTGCAACATCATTACAACTCAAACATCAAAAATAATGTACTCGATACGAAATTTTATATGTATCTTTTAAGGAGTAACGAATCTTGAAAGAATTTTGATATTATAATTCGATATTTTTCTTTAAATACTCCTTTTATTTAATATACTTTCTATTTGAAAGAGAATTAATAAAAAAATATAATTCAAAATTTTAATATGATTCTCTAGCATCATTTATTTTTAAGTTTCAACAAGTAAAGTGACATAATTCACCATACAATACCATAATAACTAATTATTTGTAAATAGTTACTAGCTAATACTGAGCTATTAAATTAGTAAGTATTGTATCTCATAAACGTGAAAAAATAATATTTAAAAAATAATTACAAAAAATTACGATTATATAGTAAAGACATAACAAACGTTAATAAATACTTTTTAAATGAAAGATTTATTTAAAATTAACTATCATAGCAGTCCTAGTGGATAACTTACAATAATTTTTATTTTAATTATGAAAAAATACTCTCAACTTAATGATTTATGAAAAAGTAATTTTGAACAGTCAATAATTTATTAAGAAAATTTGAGGATTTACAAGGTTAGTTACATACAATTGAATAAAGTTCTATTAGGCGAGCCCGGTACTAGGCGTTGGGCGTGTCCGGGGCTTAAGCCCCAATGGCTGAGGTGTCCAGGGGCATTTTACGAGTGCTCCGCCCCCAGCAAATTCCAATTCTGCCTTTTATAACAGAGCTTGCGTAGTCGTCAAAATTTCTTCAATATGGTTTTTGTGTGATTTATTACAATATTGTCCCAAATTTAAGAAAATGGGATAAATTTTGAGTTCTACCATTAAAATTAAGTAAGTTTTGTTTATGATGGATCAGTTATTTCATCTTAAGTTGTCTTGTTTATGCCATCCATTCAATGCTTACTCCTATTTGTTTTTCTTCAAGGGGTATTCAACCCTTTCTTTAATCATTTTATTTATATAACACGGTCAAACCTCTTTATAACAGTTTTATCGGTTTTAATATTTTCTGATTTTTATAGTGAATAAAAAAAATTATCCAATAATCATTTTTTTTCCTTTTTATGTTATATATGAAAAATAAGAAAATTAATCAAATTTAAAATCTCAAAACATATGCATATTTTACTAATTAAAGATTTAAAAAGCTAATACATTACTAATAAATCCATAACAAAGTGTACACATATTTAAACTTTAAGGCATACAATTTTTTAAAGCTACTTAAATATTAAATTCTTTAAAATTAATGGAATAATGTAATTGTAGCTTGTTTCATAGCTTTCGGTCTCTTACCGGCGAAGTGATACTTAATTAGCAATGATTTGTGTCTATACTTTCTGCAAAAGAACATCCAAAAATATACAAGCATATCTTTTAATGGAATTGAATGAAATATTTATTATGAGAGTATGTATTAACATAATACTCCCTCCGTTCCACTTTAATTGACTTTTGTTGTTTTTACACATATTAAAGAATACATCTTTTAATATTATTTAACAATAAAATTGACTATATTAACCTTAATCTGCTCATTGAAAAGACAACAAATACTATTAAGTTCTTTACTCAAAGGACAATTTTGAAAAAAAGAAGTTAAATCCTTCTAGATATGTGATGATCCAAAGAGTTATCATCTGTTTCCTCACTCGTTTCGTACTTCCGAGGCCTTGAAAACCTTATTTTTACTTGCCTCGATTTGTGTGCGCAGTCCGGGTGCGTAGCTGAAAAACTTTTATGTTGAAATATGTTAATTCTGTGAAAAAATTGAAGAATTTTAATATTAATATGATTACAGTTGATTTTGGTCAATATTTTTGGTAAATGGACCCGAACCCGAGACTGGATGGTTCCGGAAGGTCCGTAGAAAAATATGAGACTCGGGCATGTGCCCGGAGTCGAAATCCGAGGTTTAGAACCCGAGTAAAAGAATTTTTATGTTAAATTATTTTTCTGAAATTTTTAAAGAAAATGAAAATGAAAATTGATTAAAAGACTGTGGTATCGGGCTCGTATTTTGGTTTCGACGCCCGGTACAAGTCTTATATATTGTTTAAGCGCTTTCTGTGAAGTTTGGTCGAAATCGGACGTCGTTCGACGTGTTTCGGACCTAAATACCTAAGGTTGGAAGTTTATGATGTTTGAAATGAAAATTATGAATTTGAGGCTTGATTCAATGATTTTGATGTTATTTTGGCGATTTGATCGCTCGAGTAAGTTCGTGGGGTGTTATTGAGTTAGTGTGATTGGTTAGGAGCCCCGAGGGCTCGGGAGTGAATTGGAGGTGGTTCAGAGTGTTTTTGCACTTAGGAAAACTGCAGAAAATCTGCAACAGGTGCCAAGTGATTTTACTCATCGCGTTCGCGCTAGGACTCACGCGTTCGCGAAGCTTCAGCTTTCCCCTTCATCACATTCACGTAGAGTAGTTGTCTCAGAAGACTTAGCCTTCATTTTACTCATCGCGTTCGCGCTCGCATTCACGTGTTCGCGTAGTTCAACCTACCCCTCACCGCGTTCGCGATCCCCTTATCGCGTTCGCGTATAACAGTCCCTGGGCCCCCATCACTTTTTTCTATGCGTTTGCGTTCCCCTTCACGCATTCGCGATGTTTACCTAGTTCCTTCTTCTACCCGTTCGCGATTAGCACTACGAGAACGCGATGCCTTGACCTGTTCACCCTTCGCGAACGTGTCCCTGTTCACGTGAACGCGAAGGGCATTTTTGCCCAGCGAATTTTTAAGTCAAAAACAGAACCAATGACGGGAAAAACATATCACTTCGCGAACTCTTCTTTCTCCAAAGTCCTAGGGCGAATTTTAGAGAACTTCTTCATCAAAACTTCTTGGGTAAGCATTGTTTAACTTGTTTTCTTCAATTTCCTTCATTAACTACTGAAATCCTAGCCCTAAATCATGAAATCAAAGTAGAAATTATGAGTTTTGGGTAGAGTGAGGGTTTTGAGAATTTTGGGTGATTCAACCTCAATTTGGGGTCAAATCTTAAAATAAATTATATATTTGGACTCGTGGGGTTATAGGTGATTGAGTTTTGGTCTGAGCCTCGAGTTTGGACAATGTGGGCCCGGTGTCTAATTTTGGAATTTTGGAATAATGCTAGAAAATTCATATCTAAGCTATGGGACGTTGCCATTGAGTCTTTATTGATATTATTAAATTGGTTATACCTAAATATCACTGTATTGGAGGTGGAACCGCGAGGAAAAGCAATAGTTGAGGATTAAGTGGATTTCAAGGCTTTGGGGTAAGTGTTTGGTTTAACCCTAGCTTGAGGGAATATGAGTTGAGTCTTGTTGCTAATTGCTATGTGATCGAGTACGATGTATAAGCATGGTGACGAGTATCTATACATCGGCGTCTATCATGACCGTGAGTCCTTATAATGTGATTATCATAAATTGGTTGTGAACTCCGTGTTTATTGGAGGATTTCTAAATGTTGTGAATAACATGTGAACGGTAAAATGATTAATTGATTCTTAGGAGCATTGGCTCGAACTGTGATACGAATATTGAAGGCATACGAATTGACTTGATTAATTGGAGTGTTGGCTCAAAATAGAAGAGTGAATTATGAGATGAGGAAAAGTAAGAAAGCGTTGTTAATTATTCCCTTGCCGGGATGTTTGGTCGAACTTGTTAGATTATTTCCCTTGCCGGGATGTTTGTCAAATATTTGCTTATTTTTATGTCTCTTAATTGTGACTGTTGTTTGGGAAATCAATCTGTTAAATGATATTGAGGAGCGGGTTGCACGCCGCAACAATGATATTGCGGATTGGATTGCACGCCGCAACAATGATATATGAGGATCGGGTTGCACGCCGCAACATCGATACCTGATAAGTGGTATTTATGGGTCGGGTTGCACACCGCAACAGTGATATTTGTGGAGTGGGTTGCACGCCGCAACAGTGATATTTGTGGAGCGGGTTGCACGCCGCAACAGTGATATTTGTGGAGCGGGTTACACGCCGCAACAGTGATATTTGTGGAGCGGGTCGCACGCCGCAACAGTGATATTTGTGGAGCGGATTGCATGCCGCAATAGTTATTGCCTGGCGTCTCTTCTTTATGTTCTCTTTTAGACTGTTGCCTCATTGTTTTCGAGATAGACAGCTTACATATTTCTTTCAGGCCATTGTTTTTAGTACATCTTTAGTAGTTCGTGAGTAACGTGACACCAAATATTGGGTAGAGGCTTTTAATGACTGTTCCGCATTTTGATTCGTATTTATAAATCAAACTTCCGCTATTGTCCTTATTACATTTCATGTTCTATATTGATGCTATGAATTGTTAAAATAATTGTTTAGTAATGAAAACGGTAATTAAGTTGGCTTGCCTAGCTACCACGTGTAGGCGCCATCACGATCCCGATGGTGGGAAATTCGGGTCGTGACAAGTTGGTATCAGAGCACTCGGTTACATAGGTCTCACAACTCACGGACAAACTTAGTAGAGTCTGAGGGGTAGGTACGGAGACGTTTGTACTTGTTCCCCATAGTCTATTGAGTTAGGAAAAATCTCTCATTTGTTCTTTCTCGTCGTGCGGTTCTATTTTTCAAGTACCGATTGAATTTTTACTCTATTCCTCCACAGATGGCGAGAACATGCGCCTCTTCATCTGCCGCTCAGCAGTCTGAGACCCTAGTAACAGCCCCAGTGGAGGAGCCTCAAGTTGATTTCGAGGAGGAGATTCCCGTCCCAACAGTTCCGGTGGGACCAGCTCAGGTCCCAGAAGGGTTCATTGCCATCCTAGTTCTTCAGGACGCTGTAGTTCGATTGGTAGGCCTCATGAAAGGTGTCATTCGAGCGAGTTTGCTTCCAGTGGTTCCACCAGCGGTAGCAGGTCAGCTGGGTATAGTGGCTCATACCGAGAGTGAGATCATTTTTCAGGAGGCGGCCAATGTGGGCCGTAGAGTTGAGACAGCTCTGCTACAAGGAGGTAGTCATGGGTCGGATAAGAGGCCCCGTTATGCAAGTAGATTCAGTGGTACCTCGTCAGGAGGTAGAGGTTCTTATGGTAGAGTCCATCCTCCCAGGACTTTCCAGTCAGCTCTCCAGGTCACTCATGGTACTTCAAGTGGTCATTCAGGTAGACAAGGTCAGCCTCAGTTCCCTCAGTTGCAGTGTTCGTGTAGATGTTATGAGTGTGGTGAGTATGGTCACAACAGGAGGGTTTGCCCGAGGTTGAGGAGTGCTCAGCCGTAGCAGACGAGGTCTTGCCATGCTTGTGGTGATCCGAGGCACATTGTCAGATATTGTCCTCGAGTTTATGGCAGCTTCCAACATCAAAGTTCTCACGCTATGATTCAAGCACCGGAGGTTCCACAGCCTGCCCAGCCAGCTTGAGGTGGTGGCAGAGGTGTTAGAGGTGGAGGAAGAGGTTTTAGAGGTGGAGTTCAGATCGCCGGAGGTAGAGTCCAGCCAGCAGCCAGGCCAGAGGCTGAGTCTTTAGGCGCAGACATTACAGGTACTATTCTGGTTTGTAATAGAGATGCGTCAGTTCTATTTGACCCTCGGTCTACATATTCATACGTGTCATCTTATTTTGCACCCTTCCTAGCTATGTCTAGTTATGCTTTAGACATTCCTGTTTATATATATACATTCTACACTGGTGGGTGACTCCATAGTAGTCGACCGGGTGCATCGTTCTTGTATGGTTATGTTTGAGGGTCTTGTGACCTGTGTTGATCTACTGCTATTAGATATGGTGGATTTTGACGTTATATTGGGGATGGATTGGTTGTTCCCTTATCACGCCATCTTGGATTGACACGCCAAGACGGTGACGTTGGCCTTGCCAGAGTTTCCCCGACTAGAGTGGAGATGGACCTCAGGTCATGCCACTCCCAGTGTTATTTCCTATGTTAAGGCTCGACGCATGGTCGAGAAGGGGTGTTTAGCTTATCTGGAATATGTTCGTGACTCCAGCGCAGAGGTTCTTTCTATTGACTCGGTTCCTATTGTTCGGGAGTTTCTCGAGGTTTTCCCTTCAGACCTGTCGGGTATGCCGCCCGACAGGGACATTGATTTCTGTATTGATCTGGTTCCGGGCACGTAGCCCATTTCTATTCCGTCGTATCGCATGGCCCCGCTAGAGTTAAAAGAGTTAAAGGATCAGTTGCAGGATTTACTAGAAAAGGGTTTTATCAGGCCTAGTGTTTCTCCTTGGGGTGCGCCGGTGTTATTTGTAAAGAAAAAGGATAGTTCGATGCGGATGTGTATTGATTACCGGCAGTTGAACAAGGTGACGATAAAGAACAAATATCCACTGCCGAGGATTAATGATTTGTTTGACCAGCTTCAGGGAGAAAGAGTGTTCTCAAAGATAGACTTGAGATCTGGCTACCATCAGCTGAGGATTAGGGGGTTTGATGTCCCTAAGACAGCATTCCGCACTCGGTATGGGCACTACGAGTTTTTAGTCATGTCGTTTGGGTTGACCAATGCCCCAACAACATTTATGGATTTGATGAACCGAGTGTTCAGGCCTTATCTAGACTTGTTCGTGATAGTCTTTATAGATGATATTCTGGTGTACTCCCGTAGCCGGGAAGAGCACGAGCAGCACCTCAGAGTGGTTCTCCAGACTCTGAAGGATAGTAAGTTATATGCTAAGTTTTCGAAGTGTGAGTTCTAGTTGAGTACGGTTGCATTTCTGGGTCATATTGTATCAGCAGAGGGTATTCAGGTGGACCCAAAGAAGATTGAGACAGTCAAGAATTGGCCTCGACCAGCTTCAGTGACCGAGATTCGGAGTTTCTTGGGGCTAGCAGGTTATTACCGTCGGTTCGTGAAGGGATTTTCGTCTATTGTAGCCCCGATGACCAGATTGACCCAGAAGGGTGCCTAGTTCAGATGGTCAGATGAGTGTGAGGCAAGCTTTCAGAAGCTCAAGACAACTCACGGCACCGGTGTTGGTTTTGCCCACGGGTTCAAGGCCTTACACAGTCTATTGTGATGCTTCCCGTATTGGGCTTGAAGCAGTATTGATGCAGGATGGCAAAGTTATTGCCTATGCTTCGAGACAGTTGAAGATCCATGAGAAGAATTATCCGGTTCATGACCTAGAGTTGGCAGCGGTTGTTCATGCTTTGAAGATTTGGAGGCATTACCTATATGGCGTGACGTGTGAGGTGTACACGGATCACAAGAGCCTTCAGTACTTGTTCAAGTAGAAGGAGTTGAATGTGAGGCAAAGGAGGTCGTTAGAGTTGTTGAAAGATTATGATGTTACTATTTTATATCACCTGGGTAAGGCCAATGTGGTGGCCGATGCATTGAGTAGGAAGTCTGCCAGCGTGGGTAGTCTTGCTTATATACTGGTCAGCCAGAGACCGCTTGCTTTAGATATTCAGGCCTTGGCCAATCAATTTGTGAGATTAGATATTTCTGCGCCCAGCAGAGTATTGGCTTGCACGATGGCTCGTTCTTCTCTATTGGAGCGTATCCGTGATCGGCAGTTTGATGATCCCCATTTGTGTGTGTCCTGAGAGACACGGTGCAACGTGGAGGTGCCACAAAGGTGACCTTAGGTGATGATGGTGTTTTGAGATTGTAGGGGCGAGTTTGTGTGCCCAATGTTGATGGGATTCGAGAGTTGATCTTAGCAGAGGCCGATAGTTCTCGGTATTCTATTCACCCGGGCGCCGCGAAGATGTATCAGGACTAACGATAGCATTATTGGTGGCGAAGAATGAAGAAGGATATTGTTGCGTATATGGCTCGGTATTTGAATTGTCAACAGGTCAAATATGAGCATCATAGGCCCGGTGGTTCATTTCAGAGGATTGAGCTTCCCGGGTGGAAGTGGGAGAGGATTACCATGAATTTCATTACTGGACTTCCGTTAACTCGGAAGAAGTTTGATGCTATTTGGGTCATTGTTGATAAGCTGACCAAGTCATCGCATTTTATTCTAGTGGCAGTCTTTTATTCATTCGAGAGGTTACCTGAGATTTATATTAGGGAGATTGTCCGCCTTCATGGTGTACCAGTATCCATCATTTTGGATCGGGGTACGCAATTTACCTTGCGCTAATGGAGAGCAGTTCAGCAAGAGTTAGGCACCCAGGTTCAGTTGAGCACAGCGTTCCATCCTCAGACGGACGGCCAGTCCAAGAGGACTATTCAGATTTTGGAGGATATGCTCCGAGCTTGTGTCATTGATTTTGGAGGCTCGTGGGACCAGTTTTTGCCTTTTAGCAGAGTTCGCCTACAACAACAGCTACCATTCCAGCATTCAGATAGCTCCGTATGAGGCGTTGTATGGTAGGCAATGTCGGTCTCCATTCGTATGGTTTGAGCCGAGAGAGACTCGGTTATTGGGTGCAAACTTAGTTCAGGAGGCCTTAGATAAGGTCAAGATCATTCAGGACAGGCTTCGTTCGGCTCAGTCGTGGCAAAAGAGTTATGCGGATCGTAAGGTCCGAGATGTGGCTTTTATGGTTAGTGAGCAGGTATTGCTCCGGGTATCACCTATGAATGGCATGATGAGGTTCGAAAAGAAGGGCAAGCTCAGCCCTAGGTATATTGGTTCGTTTGAGATTCTTGATCGAGTAGGAGAGGTGGCTTATAGACTTGCATTGCGACCTATCTTATCAGCCGTGCATCCAGTTTTTCATGTGTCTATGCTTCGGAGGTATCACGACGATCCTACCCCATGTGTTAGACTTCAGCACTGTCCAGTTGGACAAGGATTTATCTTATAAGGAGGAGCCGGTAGCTATTCTAGACCGGCAGGTTTGTCAGTTGAGATCTAGGAGCTTTCCCTCTGTTCGTGTTCAGTGGAGAGGTCAGTCCCCTTGAGGCCTCGACCTGGGAGTCCGAGTCCGATATGTGGAGCCGTTACCCACATCTATTTCCTGACTCAGGTACTTCTTTCTTTTGTCCGTTCGAGGACGAACGATTGTTTTAGAGGTGGAGGATGTGACGAACCAAAGGGTCATCACCTGTTTCCTCACTCGTTCCGTGCTTCCGAGGACTTGAAAACCTTATTTTTACTTTCCTCGATTTGCGTGCGCAGTCCGGGCGCATAACCGGAAAACTTTTATGTTGAAGTATGTGAAAAATTTGAAGAATTTTGATATTAATATGATTACAATTGACTTTGGTCAACATTTTTTGGTAAACGGATCCGGACCCGAGATTGGACGTTCCCGGAAGGTTCGTAGAAAAATATGGGACACGGGCATGTGCCCGGAGTCGAAATCCGAGGTCTAGAACCCGAGTAAAAAAAATTTTCTGTTAAATTATTTTTCTGTAATTGTTAAAGAAAATGGGAATGAAAATTGATTAAAAGAATGTGGTATCGTGCTCGTATTTTGGTTCCGATGCCCGGTACAAGTCTTATATATTGTTTAAGCGCTTTCTATGAAGTTTGGTCGAAATTGGACGTTGTTCGACGTGTTTCGGACCTAAATACCTAAGGTTGGAAGTTTATGAAGTTTGAAATGAAAATGATGAATTTGAGGCTTGATTCAATGATTTTGGTGTTATTTTGGCGATTTGATCGCTCGAGTAAGTTCGTGAGGTGTTATTGAGTTAGTGTGTGTGATTGGTTAGGAGCCCCGAGGGCTCGGGAGTGAATTGGAGGTGGTTCGAAGTGTTTTTGCACTTAGGAAAACTGCAGAAAATCTGCAACAGGTGCCAAGTGATTTTACTCATCGCGTTCGCGCTAGGACTCACGCGTTCGCGAAGCTTCAGCTTTCCCCTTCATCGCGTTCACACCGTATTCTCGCGTTCGCGTAGAGTAGTTGTCTCAGAAGACTTAGCCTTCATTTTACTCATCGCGTTCACGCTCGCATTCACGCGTTCGCGTAGTTCAGCCTACCCCTTCACCGAGCTCGCGATCCCCTTATCGCGTTCGCGTATAACAGTCCCTGGGCCCCCAGCATTTTCTTCTACGCATTCGCGTTCCCCTTCACGCGTTCGCGATGTTTACCCAGTTCCTTCTTCTACGCATTCGCGATTAGCACCACGCGAACGTGAAGCCTTGACTTGTTCACCCTTCGCGAACGCGTCCCTGTTCACGCGAACGCGAAGGGCATTTTTGCCAAGCGAATTTTTAAGTCAAAAACAGAACCAGTGACGGGAAAAACATATCACTTCACGAACTCTTCTTTCTCCAAAGTCCTAGGGCGAATTTTAGAGCACTTCTTCATCAAAACTTCTTGGATAAGCATTGTTTAACTTCTTTTCTTCAATTTCCTTCATTAATTACAGAAATCCTAGTCCTAAATCATGAAATCAAAGTAGAAATTATGGGTTTTGGGTAGAGTTAGGGTTTTGAGAATTTTGGGTGATTCAACCTCAATTTGGGGTCGAATCTAAAAACAAATTATATATTTGGACTCGTGGGGTTATAGGTGATTGGATTTTGGTCCGAGCCTCGAGTTTGGACCATGTGGGCCCGATGTCTAATTTTGGAATTTTGGAATAATGCTAGAAAATTCATATCTAAGCTATGGGACGTTGCCATTGAGTCTTTA
>MU720667.1:0-10773 GCA_026770625.1 Nicotiana glauca
ATGTGATATCAAAACTATTTTATTTTATAATTTTGGGAGTAATCGTCGTGAGAGCAAAAAAATCACGTGCTCACACCTGGTTGAGCACAAGGATTTTCTTCCAGTAGTGACAGAAGCATGGAATAAATCACCACAAACACAAAATACGGTAGGAATCTATGGGAAATTGAAAGATGTTAGAAGAGAATTAAAATGGCTGACTACAAAGTAATTCCAAGTTGTAGATTTGAGGGTTAAGAATGCTAGACAAAAGCTATAAGAAGTTCAGCAACAGATGAGAACTACAAGCATATTATCACAAAAGTTTGAAGAAGAGAAAGAACTGAAACAACAGCTAGAGAAATGGACTACTATAGAAGAAAGCATCTATAAACAGAAATCTAGAAATCAGTGGCTGAAGTTGGGAGATTCTAATACTGCATTCTTCTTTGCCAGCAAGAAGAACAGAATAAACCACAATAAGATCAGGAGCTTGAAGACTAATGATGGAGAAATAATTCAGTTTGGGAGTGCAATAGAAAAGGAAATAGTAAAATTCTATAAAGGGTTATTAGGATGTGCAGCTGATACCATACCAGCCATACAACCAGCTATTATGAAGGAGGGCAATATACTAGATATGAGACAACAATTGAAGCTAATAGAACCTGTTACTGTAGAGGAAATTCAAAATGCTCTAAAAGGGATAGATGATCAAAAGGCTCCAGGATGTGATGGATTCAATTCAAAGTTTTTTAAGAAGGCATGGGATATCACAGGTCAAGACATATCTAAGGCAGTACTTCAGTTATTCAACACAACTGAAATGTATATGCCCATTATTGTAACAACTGTTACATTGATACCTAAGGTTCAACATCCTTCAACAATCAAAGATTTCAGACCTATTTCTTGTTGCATAGTGTTATACAAGATTATTTCCAAAATTTTGACTAGCATGTTGCAAGGGTGATGGATCATTTAGCAGATAAAAGCCAATCTGGCTTGTTCCTGAAAGATTTTTCACAGACAACATAATTCTAAGCCATGAAATGGTCAAAGGATACGGGAGGAAGGGCATCTCACCTAGATGTATGATGAAAATAGACATGGAGAAGGCCTATGATTCCATTGAGTGGGAATTCTTAGAGCAAGTGCTGAATAATTTGAACATACCAGAGAAGTTTGTTAGATGGATAATGGTATGTGTAAGGACAGTATCTTACTCTATAATCATTAATGGGAAACCTGTGGAACCATTCCAAGCTAGAAGAGGATTGAGATAGGGTGATCCACTGTCACTATTTCTTTTTGTGCTTGGTATGGAGTACCTTACAAAGAGTTTCAAGACTTTGAAGTATAAGCCAGATTTCAACTTCCATCCTAGATGTGATAAACTAAATATCATTCAACTGGGTTTTGTAGATGACCTATTGCTATTCTTTAGAGGAGATACTATTTCTATCCAAATGGTATTCAACTGTTTCATGGAATTCTCTAAGTCATCTGGACTAAAAGCAAACACAACAAAGAGTTCCATATACTTTGGGGAGTACCACAAGATATACAGCAGAGCATAGTACAAGTAACTAGCTTTAGCAGGGGAGATTTGCCTTTCAATACCTTGGAGTTCCACTCAGTACTAAGAGGATCTCTATGATATAATGTCAGCCACTTCTGGAGAGAATATTAGGAAGAATTACCTCCTGGACTTCAAAGTACCTATCTTATGCAGGAAGGTTGAAATTGATCAAGATAGTATTGTTCTCCACCCAAATATACTGGTCGCAGATATTTGTAATTCCTAAGAAGATGATGAAAAAGATAGAAACAGTCTGTAGAACCTTTCTATGGATAGGTGGAACAAATGCTTCAAAAAAAACTTTGCTATCATGAGACAAAGTATGCTCTCCAAAGACTGCTGGTGGATATAATGTAATGGATATGCTTACATGGAATAATGCTGCAATTTGCAAATTACTATGGAATCTGTGTAAGAAGAAAGATAAACTGTGGGTTCAGTGGATTCATTTGTATTATGTGAAGAAGCAAGAAGTGTGGGAAACCAATCCAAGCAATGCATCATGGATAGTTCAGAAAATCATTAAGGAAAAAAAATATGTAGAGGCAGCAAGGATTGATATGAAGGAACTGGTAGAATGGAACTACTTCTCTATCAAGAGGTGGTACAAAGGCATGCGTGGACAGTATCAAAAAGTATCATGGAAGAGATTAACGTGCAACAATTTAGGGTTTCCAAAGTGGATCTTTGTGCTAAATCTAGCTCTGCAGAACAGACTCCTTACAAGAAGTAGACTCTATGCATGGGGAATTACAGATGAAGTAAGCTGCCCCTTGTGTACTGAAGAAGATGAGACCATAGATCATTTAATGTTTAAATGTAGAGTTGATGGAAGTATATGTAGCAAGTTGCTTCATTAGAAAGGCATAACAAGATCTTTGATGGAGTGTCAAAGAGAGGTACAATGGGATGAAGACAAAGCAACATGAAATAATGAAAAAGCTCAAGTATATAGACTGACTTTGGCATGTGCAGTATACCATATATGGAATGAAAGAAACATGAGAGTATTTCAAGAAGAGTAGAGGACAATGGAAGTGATAGTTAGACAATTATACACGAAGTTGTAAATAGGGGATCAAGAATCAGAAAGTTAGAGAAGACAATGGAAAAATTAAATTTCTATCCTTAGTTTGATATAGAAGACTTGTAGTAGAAGTTGTGTAGAACTGGGTATGTCCAGTTTTAGTTTTGGCATTGTATATATTTGCTATTGGTAAATAAAATCATTTAATTACCCAAAAAAAATGATAATTAAGTTACATATATAACTCAAATAAGGAAAAATTTACGTAAGGTATGTCGCGCCCCATTTTTCTCGCGAAATCCGATTTATGACATTGAGTATAGGACAACTCGTTCCTTTTGGGAACTGGGTTTTGTATTTGAAGAGTCTTCACTTAATGATTTATGGTGCATTAGGACACCTTCAAGCTTCATTTCTAAGTTCGTTTGATAACCAGAGATGTAGCGACCCCTTTGGAAGGGTGCTACTTAGGAAACAAATTTAATTTGTTAATTATAAAATATTATAAAAAGATATTAGTTTAAAAATATTTAGAATAATTTGGTAGCGGAAATAGACCCATGCGAAAAAGTTTAAAGTGCAATATTTTTTTTCTTTTTAAAAACTACACCATAATATTATTTAAATAAAATACAATGTCAACAATATTAATATAAGGTGATATAACCCTTCTTGAATAATCAACAAATTAAAGCAACATCCTAACAAATATATATACTTTCATTCAACATCACTGCAAGTTTGTATTGTACATAAATTTTAAACTATCGGGTATATAAAAAGGAAACTAGTCTTCTCCTTTGTACATATTTACAAGACAAAGTGTAAATTCAGCATATTACAAGACTTGAGTTATTGACACACACACTAAAAACATCACAATAAGTTTGAAAATTTAAGTTACAAGATTTTTGGTCTTAAAATCCAACAAGCCTCCAAATAATGTACATAATGTGACATATATATATAAAACCAAGATGCATATGCAAATGTGATCTCCAAGTTCTCCAAAAAAAGACTACTTCATCATGGCCATCTTCAGATTTCATCCCGAATATTACCTACGATAGAAAACAACTATCGTTAAGCATAAAGTTTAGTGGTGTATAAACTATAGGCTTGGAGTCATTAAATTCTCCAATTCCCCTCTTCAGTCNTGAGTATACAAAATATCCATTTTTTTTCTCGCCCAATATGTACGTCATGCCATCACACTAAGCATAATCATATATCAAAATGGACCGAAGTCCCAAATCAAGTAGGGTCAAAATCCAATAAATAAGAGAATCAAGAACCATATTAAAGATGACTTCCTAGTTCGTACTTAATACGGACAAGTTCCATAATTCAAGACGAACTACAAATCCAAAGTCAAGATGGCAAAAGATCCGAATCTAGAGGCATGCCAAGATGAGTGACAAAGTCACTGCCACAAGAAGGACAAAGTCCAAACAAGAATGCAAAATGATCAAACAATCCGTACGAATGGGCGATTTAGCAAATATCTTACGATACTTGATATAATACGAATATAACAATATAAATTGAAGACAAGAAAAATAAAATATCAGGTTATTTCAAAATACTCCAGCAAGCAAAAAGAGTACAAGTTTATACACAAACATCGGCGTTTTACCACAAAACAGTTCAATCACAACTTGAGGATGTTCGAATCGTCTACGCCGTAAACAACCAAATCTGTCCACTTTCTCAAATACTTCCCCTTTGATTTTTCAAGGGTTTATATACCTTAAATACATAATCAAATATCTACATAAGTTCAGTGGTTTAACAAATCAAACTAAATATGATATTGGTGAAAATTACCCAAAAATATTTGAACAGAAATTCTGGACAGATTCACTGTTGCGAGTTGTGACTCAGTTTTGAAGATCTATACGGACCAACTAGACTTTATAGTCTGCATAAAAGTTGTAGGTCTATCTCTTAAAATTTCAGAATATCTTGAATAACCCCCATATCAATTTTGTACAGAAAGTTATGCTAAATTTACTAACAGCAGTACTGGGAGTATTTTAAAAACTAAAAATCTGGACAGCACCTGCCCTGTACTTTATGATCTTTTTTAGGTATATACAAATAAAACTAAATTTTGGTTCCTACATAAGAGTTTTAGAGTTATGAAATAACTTTTTATAAAGTCCTGGATCACTTAAATCGGAGCTCTGTACAAAAAGATATGTAGAAAATACTAGTAGATATCTAGTACAAAAACGAGTTTAGAAACTTACCAAGAGGAGCAACTTAATCTTCACCCAAAAACGAAAATTGCTTGTTGATTTAGTAGGAACCCATAGTTTTTCATGAAATTTAAGTTACGGAGGAGAGAGCGAGAGATGGAGATAGAGAGATGGAAATAGAGATAGAGATATTTTCTTTATCTTGAAGAATAGAAAATGGGGAGTTTACGGACATATATGAAATAAAATGGTTCCCCAACTACTAAATATTCTTAGATAAATACAAAAGGTTATAAATCCAAAAACTTAATTATATACTATATTTAATAGCAACTAGTCAAAATAATATTAAGTGTTACATATAGCAACACCATGGAACTTCATTGCCAATATTAACACAACCTAAAGTAAGAAATTTTCATATATTGACCATTTCACATTTAAGAAGTGCAAAGTAAAATATTTTCTCGTTATAAAAATGCTCAATCAATAATACAAATATTATAAAAATTTAGGGTGTTACAACTCTCTCCCCCTAAAAAAATTTTGTCTCGAAATTTACCTTGTACTAGTCGTGAAATAAATGTGGATGTTGAATTCGCATATCCTCTTCTCACTCCCTGGTAGCTTCTTGCCTGAATGATTTCTCCAAAGAACCTTCACTAATGAAATTCTCTTATTTCTAAGTACTTTTATCTCATGCGCTAAGATTTGGATTGGTTCTTCTCCATATGTCAAATCAGGACTAACCTCAATAGACTCAATAGGAAGAACATGAGATGGATCTGAGCGGTATTTTCGAAGCATAGAAAGATGAAAGACGTTGTGTATCTTACCTAATTCAGGTGGCAAATCTAGCTTATATGCAACCAAACCAATTCTCTCAAGTATTTCATAAGATCCAATGAATCGAGTACTAAGTTTACCCTTTTTGCCAAATCTCATAATCTTCTTCCATAGGGAAACCTTTAAAAATACCTTATCGCCCACCTGATGTTCAATTTCTCACCTTTTAAGATCAGCATAGGACTTTTGTCTGTCTGAAAAAATTTTCAAACGATTCTTGATGATTTTTACCTTATCTTCAGTTTGTTGCACAATCTCAGGACCCACAAATTTTCTTTCACCAACCTCGTTCCAACAAAGAGGCGTTCTACATTTTCTTCCATATAAAGCTTCATGAGGAGGCATGCCTATACTTGATTGGTAGCTATTATTGTAAGCAAATTCTATGAGGGTTAAGTGTTTGTCCCAACTACCCTTAAACTCAATAATGCAAGCTCGAAACATATCCTCCAAGATTTGTATTACCCTTTCAGACTGACCGTCTGTTTGTGGATGGAAAGCGGTACTAAAATTCAACCTGGAACCCAAAGCTTCTTGCAAGCCAGACCAAAATCTGGATGTAAACCTCGGATCTCTATCAGACACAATAGAAACAAGGATTCCATGGAGCTTCACAATCTCATTAATGTACAATTCTGCTAACGTTCCAGTGAGTAGTCCATTCTGATTGCCAAGAAATGAGCACTTTAGTTAGTCTATCTACAATGACCCAAATTGCATCATGATTTCTTTGAGTGCGTGGAAGTCCAGAAACAAAGTCCATAGTTATCATTTCCCATTTCCATTCAGGTATTGATAAAGGTTGCAGTAGACCAGCTGGGACTTAATGTTCAGTTTTTATTTGTTGACACACCAAGCATTTAGAAATGAACTCTACAATTTCTTTCTTCATACCAATCCACTAATACTGCTCATTAATGGTCTGATACATTTTAGTACCTCCAGGATGCATTGAATAAGGTGAACTATGTGCTTCAATCAAAATATGATTTCTCAATTCATCATCATTAGGAACACACAACCTATTTTTATAAAATAACGTACCGTCTTTCCTTAATGAAAAATCTGATTCTCTTCCATTTTGGACTTCTTCAACCCGTTTCACAAGCTTCTCATCTAACTTCTGTGCTTCTTGGACTTGCTCAAGTAAGACTGGATTGAGTTGCAAATTAGAAATGATAAAACCATTAGAATTAAATGAAAGGCAAACATTCGTGGCTCTTAATTCAAGAAGCAAAGGCAAAGGACTTAGAGTTAAACTTGCAAGGGAATTGTGACTCAACGCATCTGCAACCACATTGGCTTTACCAGTATGATAATCAATCGTGAAATCATAATCTTTGATGAGTTCAAGCCATCTACGCAGTCTCAAGTTTAACTCTTTTTGTGTAGCCAAGTACTTCAAACTCTTGTGATCAGTAAATATGTGACACTTCTCTCCGTACAAGTAATGCCTCCAAATTTTCAAGGCAAAAACAATGGCAGCAAGTTCAAGATCGTGAGTGGGATAATTCAACTCATGTGATTTCAACTTTCGAGAGGCATAAGCAATTACTTTCCCTTCTTGCATCAAAACACAACCCAAGCCACGATGAGATGCATCACTGTATACTACATAATCTTTCCCTTCAGTTGGCAAAGAAAGTATTGGAGCTTGTGTCAACAAGGATTTGAGCTTTTCAAAGCTCTGTTGACACTTGTCATCCCATACAAACTTAGTATCTTTCCGCAAAAGTTTGGTCAAAGGAGAAGCTATAATAGAGAAGCCCTTCACAAACCTTCTGTAGTATCCTGCTAAACCCAAGAAACTTCTTATCTCAGTTGGAGTTTTGGGGAGTTTCCAATCAACAATAGCTTGAATCTTACTAGGATCAATCCTCACACCTTCAGCTGATACAATGTGCCCCAAAAAAGCCACTTCATTCAGCCAAAATTCACATTTGGAAAGCTTCGCGTAGAGTTGTCTCTCTTTCAAAATTTGCATGATAATTCAAATATGCTTATCATGATATTCTCTATTCTTGGAATAAAATAAAATATCATCAATAAACACCACCAAAAATTCATTGAGATAAGTCTTGAATACACGGTTCATTAGATCCATAAATACAGTAGGAGCATTTGCAAAACCAAAGGGCATTACCAAAAATTCACAATGGCCATACCTGGTCCTAAAAGCAGTTTTAGGAATATCTTGCTCCCTCACGCGCAACTGGTAGTATCCAGACCTCAAGTCAATTTTTAAGAACAAGCTGGCACCCTTCAGTTGGTCAAACAAGTCATCGATTCTTGGCAGTGGGTATTTGTTCTTGATTGTTACCTTGTTCAGCTGCCGGTAATCAATTCAAAGCCTAAAAGTGCCATCTTTATTTTTCACAAATAAAACAGGATCTCCCCAAGGCGAAATACTGGGATGGATAAAACCTTTCTCAAGAAATTCTTGCAACTGAGCCTTCAACTCTCTTAATTCAGCTGGAGCCATTTTATAAGGAGCTATAAAAATAAGAGTAGTTCCAGGGACAAGATCTATAGGAAATTCAATCTCCCTTTCTGGAGGCAACCCAGGAAGATCATCGGGAAATACATCAGGAAAGTCGCACACAGTTGGTATGTCCTTAAGACTTGGACTCCCCAATCGTGTATCGACTATATGAGCAAGATAGGCATCACAACCTTGACAAATCATCTTCCTTGCCAAGACCGTAGAAATAATATTAGATGTCAATGATCTTTCTCTTTGAACTACCATATGTGAATATGCAGGAGTTCTAAATGTCACTTGCTTCAACCTACAATCAAACAACGCATGGTGCCTATGGAGCCAATCCATGCCAACAATAACATCATAGTCTTGGAAGGGTATTTCAAGCAAGTCGGCATTGAAGACCAGATTTTGAATCATGAATGGAAAATCTCGATAAATCCTATTAACAACAACTTGATGACCTAATGGACTCGTGACTAGAACATCAAGGTCAAGTCTAATAGATTTAACCGTGACAGGAAATGCAAGTGATGAGCAAACATAAGAGTGAGAAGATCCAGGATCAAATAGTGTAACAACAGGTATGCCAAATAAGTGAAATTTACCAACAACCATGTCCGGGCCATCCTGGTCATTCTTCTGTCTCATAGCATAAACTCGTGCATTAGCTCTTGACCCACTAGCCTGATTAGCTCCACTCGAACCCGCAGCTTGCATATTTCGAGGTCTAGCATTGCTATTAGCTTGAGAATGAGTAGTGACAAGCTTTTGAACTGAGCCTTCTGTATATGTATAAGAAAGAGGATTAGGATTAGGACAATCTTCACCTTATGATCCATACTTCCACAATTAAAACAAGCACCAGAAGCTCATCTACATGCACCATAATGATTCTTCCTGCAATATGCACAGGTAGGTGTATGAGTTTTTCCTTGGCCATAACTTGGAGTACCGGCCGTAGAAAAATTTAACTTATTCTGCTTATGATATGATGATTTATGTGTACTCTTGGTCCTGGAATAGTCAAACTTTCCCTTTTTGGATGAACCGCCATAATCTGAATTACCCTCCCTAAACCTATTTTCTCTTCTACTAGCTTCTTCCTTGTCAATTCTTTCCCAAGTAAGTGTAGATGAAATTAGCTTGGGAAAATCATCCAGTTGTAAGATTGCCACAGATTTTCGAATGTATCCATTCAAACCTTCTTCACTTGTCTCTTTCATCATCAATAATACCTCCAGCATAGCGAGAAAGCCTGAGAAAGCTTTGTTGATACTCTACAAACATACTCCCTTGTCTTAAATTTAAAAACTCCTTCTTCTTAGCATCACGATAGACAGGGGGAACATATTTTGCATGAAAAAATTTCACAAAGTCATCCCAACTCAGCAGCGGATGTTTTATTTTTGCATTTGGAACACTTACCCACCAATTATAGGCATCTTTCTGTAAAATAGAGATAGCATACTTAAATTTGGCACCATTAATACACTCTAGTTGTTCAAATACCCTCTCCATGCGCTCGAGCCATTGTTCAGCTACCGTGGGATCTGTAATGCCTTCAAATTCAACTCCACCCAGTTTTCTCATCTTCTCAAAATTCATTTCACTAGGTTCTGACATTGTCCCAGCCAAGTGACGAAAGAACTCAGCCATCTGCTGGAATAGAGGATTCATAAATGGAGTATTATGACTCATTGCTCTTGGATTACCGCCCACTTCATTTCCACTAACACGAGAATGATTTTGGTCAGGCAAGGATTCCTTATTTCCTCCCTGAAGGTGAGGCATGGCATTATACTTGGCCTCACTTTCATCAACGGATTCAATATCTCTATTCGAAGAAGAGGCCATATTAATATTCCTATAAAAGGTAAGATCACACTGCATTAGGGACATGTACATGATGCATATGCACACGGAATACAATAAATTAAATTAAATTAAACAAGTATACAAAAATTTATAAACTCCAAGTCATTTTCAAGGAAGGAAATATCAATAAATACTAGGTAGTATCACAACAAAATAATTCCTAGAATCATAGACCGTGGCTCTAATACCAAAACTTGTAGCGACCCCTTTGGGAGGGTGCTACTTAGGAAATAAATATAATGTATTAATTATAAAATATTATAAAAAGATATTAGTTTAAAAATATTCATAATAATTTAGTAGCGGAAATAGACCCATACGAAAAGGTTCAAAGTGCAATATTTTTATTTTATTTTTGAAACTACACCATAATATTATTTAAATAAAATACAATGTCAAAAATATCAATATAAGGTGATATAACCCTTTTTGAATAATCAACAGATTAAAGCAACTTCCTAACAAATATATATACTTTCATTCAATGTCACTGCAAGTTTTTATTGTACATAAATTTTAAACTACCGGGTATATAAAAAGAAAACTAGTCTTCTCCTTTGTATATACAAGACAGTATAAATCCAGCATATTACAAGACTTGAGTTATTGACACACACACTAAAAATAGCAAAATAAGTTTCCAAATTTAAGTTACAAGATTTTTGGTCTTAAAATCTAACAAGCCTCCAAATAACGACATATATATATATATATATATATATATATATATATATATATATATATATATATATATATATATATATATATATATATATAT
>MU720667.1:11243-22291 GCA_026770625.1 Nicotiana glauca
CTTGAAGTGCTTCCCAATATAAATAACAATGTTCAAGGGTCTAGAAAGTATATACTATCAATCTAAGAGAGTATACCAAATATCCATTTTTTTTCTCGCCCAATATGTACGTCATGCCATCACACTAAGCATAATCATATATCAAAATGGACCGAAGCCCCAAATCAAGTAGGGTCAAAATCCAATAAATAAGAGAATCAAGAACCATATTAAAGATGACTTCCTAGTTCGTACTTAATACGGACAAGTTCCATAATTCAAGACGAACTACAAATCCAAAGTCAAGATGGCAAAAGATCCGAATCTAGAGGCATGCCAAGATGAGTGACAAAGTCACTGCCACAAGAAGGACAAAGTCCAAACAAGAATGCAAAATGATCAAACAATCCGTACGAATGGACGATTTAGCAAATATCTTATGATACTTGATATAATACGAATATAACAATATAAATTGAAGACAAGAAAAATAAAATATCAGGTTATTTCAAAATACTCCAGCAAGCAAAAAGAGTACAAGTTTATACACAAACCTCGGTGTTTTACCACAAAACAGTTCAATCACACCTTGGGCATGTTCGAATAGTCTATGCCGTAAATAACCAAATCTGTCTACTTCCTCAAATACTTCCCTTTTAATTTTTCAAGGGTTTATATATCTTAAATACATAATCAAATATATACATAAGTTAAGTGATTTAACAAGTCAAACTGAACATGATATTGGTAAAAATTACCCAAAAACGTTTGAACAGAAATTCTGGACAGATCACTGTTCCGAGTTGTGAGTCAGTTTTGAAGATCTATACGGACAAACTAGACTTTATAGTCTTCATAAAAGTTGTAGTCTATGTCTTACTATTTCATAACATCTTGAATCACCCCATATCAACTTTGTACAGAAAGTTATGCTAAATTTACTAACATCAGTACAGGGAGTATTTTAAAAACTGAAAATCTGGGCAGCACCTGCCCTGTAATTTATGATCATTTTTCAGGTACATACCAACAAAACTATATTTTGGTTCTTTCATAAGAGTTGTAGAGTTATGAAATACCTTTCCAGAAAGTCCTGGATCACTTAAATCGGAGCACTGTATAAAAAAATATGTAGAAAATATTAGTAGTTATTTAGTATAAAAACGAGTTTAGAAACTTACCAAGAGGAGCAAATTGACCTTCACCCAAAAATAAAAATTGCTTGCTGATTTAGTAGGAATCCATAGTTTTTCATGAATTTCAGTTACGGAGGGGAGAGAGAGAGAGATGGAGATAGAGAGATGGAAATAGAGATAGAGATAGAAATAAAGATATTTTCTTTATCTTAAAGAATAGAAAATGGGGAGTTTATGGGCATATATGAAATAAAATGGTTCCCCAACTAGTAAATATATTTAGATAAATACAAAAAGTTGGAAACTCAAAAACTTAATTTTATACTATATTTAATAATAACTAGTCAAAATAATATTAAGTGTTACATATAGCAACACCATGGAACTTCATTGCCAATATTAACACAATCTAAAGTAAGAAATTTTTATATATTGACCATTTCACATTTAAGAAGTGCAAAATAAAATATTTCCTCGTTATAAAAATGCTCAATCAAGAATGCAAATATTATAAAAATTTGGGGTGTTACAAGAGATAGGGTAAGGGCTTTAAATTATCCTAAGATGAAGGTGTTAGGCGCCCCCCAAGATCCACTAATGTGGTTCTCAGTCAGATAGTTCTTTGTGAATTTGTTTTAATTGACATATAAACAGATAAGGCTCAAATAAGAGCGGATAAACAACCGTTTGAAAGTAAACGAAGTATGAAAGAGCAATTAAGGTTGATTTTAAACAAGGAGTTGCAATACTTTTAAAAGAGAAGAGAAATAAAGGAAGGAGGTCCTAGGTTTATTTATCATTCTTCAGAAGAGGGGCTACACGTGGTATTAGCGCACCAATCATCATATCCATATCTACCGTTTCCCACTCCGTTTAAGGTACTAAAGTGCGGATTGGTCTCGACCACTATTTCATGCTATTACCCACCCCATTCCTATAAGTCCCGGAGGCACTTAGGACTACTACTCCTAAAAGGGAGGGATATTAGGTTGACTAGAAGTTTCAAAGGTGAAAAACCTAAGGTGACATACAAAACATATAAAACACTGCACTTTCAAGGGGAAAGCACATAAATACATAAGGCTCAAGTATACCTCCTCAAACAAAATAATCCAATAGCATGACTTAAACAAACAAGTAAAGTCTGATTCTAAAAATACTTGAGGGAAGAGAAGATTATTGTTGTTGCAGCAGGCCTGGCCTATTGCATGACTCTGTTAGGAAACATGAATCAGGCCTGTCTGCTGGTTGTAACAATTTACTAATAACGGAGGCGAGTTCAATTTTATTATTATTACTGCCTAAGGCTTGCCTAAGTGTTTAAGGGAAACTCTTAGGGACATGCATCTATTACTGATTCTGAGCATAGTCACAGCTTAAAATGAATGGTTTGAAATCCTATAGGCATGCTTGCTAAATCTATTATCGAGAAGAGATTAAGTTACTTAAGCACTGGTTCAGAATAGACTGATTTTAAATTAGACTAGTTGCAGATGATAGGATCCGCTATTACTGATTTTAACTCCTATGGACATGGTATCTAGTGTATTGATTTTAATTTTGAACATGGTACTAATTTATAGTCGTTTAAATCCTAGAGCATGATGTCTAAGTGATAACAAGCGTGTAGAATTTAAAATGGAGTCCTATATGCAGGTTATTTAGGTGTGAAGTTGAACATGAAAATTTTTAAATAAATAAACCTCTATAGGCATGGTGTCTAAGGTGCAGAATTGAACACACAGGATGTAAAACAGTCCTATAGGCATGCTTTCTAAGTACAGCTTGAATCTGCAGAATTAAAATATCCTATAGGCATGGTTTTTAAACGCAATTTGGATGTGCATAATTTAAAAGTAGTCCTATAGGCATATTTTCTAAATGTAGTTTAAATATGCAGAATTAAAATACCCAATAGACATGGTTTCTAAACGCAATTTGGATACGTAGAATTAAAAGTAGTCCTATAGGTATATTTTTTACCCTTGACATGCATAATTACCCACCATTTTTCACTAGCCATCCCATTGTTTATTACAAATTATTACAAACCAGAAGTACTGAATTACATCAGAAAAATACATAAAAATACAACCAGAGGAAGCCTAATTCTTGTTTTCTCCCTGAGCTGTGGAATAAACTGCCTTAAGATGCCATTGTTTCAAAGCCTTTCTCGAACTTGAGTGTGTTAAAGTTCCCTAAGGGTCTCAAAAGGACCTTGGGCAGTGCTCATACCTAAGTTGCATTAATCAGATAAAGATGAGTGCAGTGTGGAAGGGCCAGCCCCTATGTGTCCAAGTTTAAAGGGAGCTCATGGGTCCCAAGGCAAGGCTCACATAAGAAGGGAAGAACTTAAGTCTAAGAAGATAGTGAAAGTGCAGGAATAGAGTTTTAAAACTGAGGGGGAAAGGTAAAGGGTGGTAGGGAAATAATTACAGAGTTGATAACTTCATACAAAGGGGGTCAGGGGTTGGGAGTTCATAGTAAAGAGCCTATATACTTAGGCAAGGGTCAGCTTTGGGTATGCACACCAATAGAAGATGCTGGCATGCCTATAAGCCCACCAGAACACACAACAACTAGAGAAAATATGGAGGTTATGATCATAGGAGAATCAAGTCTGGGTCATGGACAACAATGTTCAATGCTGCCATGTCCCATACCAAATATAGATACCAAACACATTGGGGGTGGGGATTTAAGGTTCACAAGCCATGGTAGGTAAGTAACAGAAACATTAATTCAGAACAGTAAAGGCAGAATACATCATGCTTAATGATGGAACTTAGTTAAATACAAACAGGAGACAAACAAGAATGAAAGAAACAGTAAAAAAACATGTTGTTGTTGATGTTAAGAACTTAGTTAGAACATACCAGTCAGAGAAGCAAAGTGCAGTAAAGAAAAGTAAGCAGGACTTCAAATCTGACCTTGGCTTTTAGCCGGCTAAACAGGTAGTAACACAAATAACAGTAAAGTAAGAGAGAGTTTTTTGAGTGTAAGTGTGTGTTTAGAACTAAAAGTGTTCGCGTTTGAAAGAAGAGAAGTACATGGTATTTATAGTTTTTTGAAAACGAGTGAAAGAGAAATAATAATCCATAAACATGGAAACAATCACTATTCAGAATCAATTATACGAGTGATTGCCTATAATTAAGGGATCACTTGCTTAACGGGTAATGACGGGCTCATAATAAGGAAATAAATCAATTTCTAGGCAAACTGACAGTTGCCATAAAAGAAGCAGTAAAACAATTGAGTAAGTAATCAAGTCTAAGTACAGGAATATACTAATTTTGGGAATGGATTCAATAACACAAGATAAGGAAAAGAATAAATTAACCTTAAAAGATGAGTGGAATCAGAATTTCACAAAAAAAAGGTTTGAAATCAATCCAAGATTGGAGATCAGTCAAGAGGGAAATTCAGCATATAAATAGAGTGCACAAACATTAGACATGCGAGGCCAAACTATGGCAAAAAGAAGCAGCATGCAATAACAACACAAAGTTAGCAGATAGCAAACCTTCGAAACATGATAGTCATATAGGTCAACTTTATTGACTTAGTAATAGAGAAAAGAGAGAGTATCAGAAGCATGCAAAGGGTCAAGTGAAAGACCCTTCTGAAAAAGTATAGTCGAGTTTCAATGATAGCAAGAAACCAGAATCACATAAAGAAATAGATATTGAAACAAAAGAATTTCAAATCAAGTCGAGTAACTTCAAACAGATGAATTGCACAAGCATTTTTGGAAACTCGAATAGACCCCAAAAAAATTAGGGTTTTGAAACCAATCGAGTCTAGAAATGATGAACAAGTAAATCAAACAAATAAATATAAATGGACTAAAAATACTCAGAAGACATTAGAGTTTTTATCATTCAAACTCAGAGAAGGGAACAATATGAGCAAACATAGCAGAACATGTCAAAACAATCAGAGAAAGTTTCGAAATAACTTAACAAGAAAACGCCAAAAGATAAAGATTTTTGGAAGTGGAGTCTTAAAAGAAACTTCGAGAAAAACATTTAGAAGTTCAAAGCAAACATAGACCTGAAGCAGATCTAAAAAAAATCGAAATAACCTTAGAGCTTAGGGTTTCAGAAGAACCCCAAATGATGAGAAAGGCATTGAAAGCCATTGATCTAAGCAAAAGAGTCAAAGTTCTGACTCGAATGGCCATAGCTGGTCGGAGAAACGCCACAGATGACTGGAGAACAACCATGAACTAAAATCGAACAAAGGCTGGACTAGAGTTCTTCATGGTCTGGCGTTGCAATCATAAGAACAAACACAAATGAGCCATGGAAGGCCGACATAAATCTTCGATGACCTTGAAAGGCCATAAGTTAGGGCGGATTATGGTGGCGACGGCTAGGGTTTGATGGGGTTGTAGAGAGAATTTGGGAGAGGAGGGATTTCAAAGGCGGCGGGTTATGAAGAATGAAAAAGTTTGGAGGGTCTTTGGGTTTAATTAGGAAAGAATTAATGGGAGCCGTTGATCTAAATGATCAACGATTGGGATTAAATGGGAGTCCGGGTGGGTTGTTTAAATGGGTTGTGGGTCGGTTTGAATGAAAATTGGGTCGGAGTAATTCGGCTTCAAATTGGGTTCAATTGGAGTTCAAAATCAGGCTATAATTGAAATAAAGTGGGGCTAGCATTTAAACAGCCAATTTATCTTATTTGATTTTCTAAAAATAATAAAATAATTTTTGTAAATAAACTAAAGGTATTAAATGATTTATTGTATCTAACTATCAAATTAAAAATACTGGACTTAACGTTTTTATAGATATAAACGCAATTAAATCTAAAAGAGGCCAATATTGTAATTATATGCAATTTAGCCTTAAAAATACTAAATCAATTTATAAAAATATACAAAAATATCTTAGCTATATTTTAGTATAAATATGAGAGTCCAACAAATGAATTACTAAAAATGATAATTTTGGTAATTATTATTATTATTTTTTAATGAATGAAATAGGGAAATAAATTGGTTTAAAAATCTTTAAAATTTGAGAAACAATAAGAAGACATTTGGACATGCTTATATATGCACACATGTGTCATTTTGAGGGTATTTTGCATATAAAAGATATATAGGGGAAAATTGGATATCAACATGATAGAATTTTAATGGATTTTAAATTCCTAAATTTTAGAAATTTCTACCTAGTTCAAATAGGAAAAGATTTACTAACCAAAATTTTAGTCGATTTCAAAGTAAAGGATAATAATTAAATGACTATTTTGGCTAGTGCAAATTCTATTTTTAAAAGGTAAAAAAGACGAATGACATTTTGTTAAGAGCATATTTTACTATAGTACTACTTCCATTTTAATCTAGATAAGGTACTTTCCTTTTTTGTCTGTTCCAAAATAAATAACAGACTTTTAAATTTGGAGATAATTCAACTTTAAACTTTTTATTTTATCCATTTTAACCTTAATGAGAAACTTTATAACCATAAAAATGTCATGGCCCCACAAAACTTTTACCCCTAAGCTTTCTATACCACAAGTTTCAAAAGTCTTTTTTTTTTCTTCTTTTACTTAAACAACTACCTCATCTAGATTGAAACAAAGGGAGTATAGACTAATCATTTATTACGTCATTTTTCCAAATATACAGTTTGTTTCAATTAGGCATTAGTTATTGAGTGAGACATTTAAAGAATACAGATTGGTAGTTTTGACTTCTGAAAAATACTTTAGGATTAAAATTATTAAACCTCTTTTTAAAATGTATAAAAAACTTAAAAGCCGGATAATACGAACAAAATAAGTAGCATCGTATTTCTCTTAATGTTTAGCTAGATATTTTTGAATGTTCATCAACTTTTCTTGAAAGTGTTTAAAGGCTTATAATAATCTATACTAATAATAAGTAAATTAATACTAAAAAGGTTTTAGATCCCAAATAGGAAGTTAGGCAAGTGAGAGTGATGGCCATTCCGTGTAAATTTTTTTTCTTTCTTTTGCCAAAAAAAAAGTTTTTCCTTTTTTTACCGGGAAAGTCTTGGCGTAACTGGAATGTAACCAAAATATTACGGGTTAAAACTGTGAAAATAATTTCTAATGCTACATACAATAAATTACCATTTCCAGTGTTCCCGCGCTTAGCGGAGCTCAGTGCATCTGCCCTTTATAACGTAGTATAATGACGTGAGTGTCACCCCACCTGCTATTGAAACAGCGCACCATTTGCGAAAACTCCTTATGTTACGCGTTCAGAGTCGCGTGTGGAATCTTTAACATCTTCGTTTATTTGGCGTTATAGTCGACAAGTAGGTATCCCTATTGTCCTGCATTTCCTACACTTGTTGTAAAAACTCTATCCCTTTCCCCTCTGTGAGTGCCATTAGACTAAGATCTACAAAATCTCCACGACACCCATCTTTGGATAATCCGTCACTTTTCATTCCCATATTTATATAAATACAACCATATTCACTATGTTTTTCTCCGTCTCCGTTTCCGCCATCTCTAACGGCAGCAATGAACGGAGTCGCTCGTAATGGTTCTTCTCCTACCCTCAGCAATAAACGTAGCATTAACGGAAAACATAACGGCAAGGAGAAAACTGAACAGAACGGTAAGATTAGAGGAATGAAGAAGAAGTCGTCATCGGATTTGGGTGGTTATAATGGGTGGCTAGGTAATGCGTATTTCATGAAGTGGAGGGCGGAGGATGTATTGGGTGTGGTGAAGTACCACCCAATACCGTGTGTCTTTGCTGCATCTCTGTTGTTTTTCATGGGAGTGGAATACACTCTTCGTATGGTCCCATCTACTTCTCCACCGTTTGATCTGGGATTCATTGTTACGATTCCTCTCAATCGTTTGCTTGCTGCCAAACCCGCTCTCAACACTATTTTTGCTGGATTAAACACGGTAGGCACTTGTTTAAATATTCTAATAACTTATATTGTGTCTATAGATTAAAATATTCCTCGCTTCGCCACTGACCGGATCTACACTGTCTGCATTTTTATCGAAAGAATTTTCCCATTTATCAAAATTCATCCATTTTTCTTAGTGTAGGATTATTTTTTTGCTAGTGCACGTTGATGGCTGTTTATTTTGGTTTTTAACAAATCTACTTTGGGTTTGGTTAGGTGTTCGTGGCGATGCAAACGGCGTACATTCTGGGGACTTTTCTAATAGAAGGGCGGCCGAGAGCGACAATTTCGGCGCTGTTCATGTTTACGTTCAGAGGCATTCTTGGGTATGCTACACAGCTGCCATTGCCTGAGGTACTTTTTCTTTTCCGTTCCTTTTTCACCAATTTAACAGGCTCTTTGTTTACAGCTAGATGTCTTTTGCTTTAAAGCTTTTTAAGAAAAGTGTTCTTTCCACTTTATTCGCTTAGATCACAAGTTAATCATTTACGTTAAGCCATCAGTGTAAGGGTCATATTAGATATCGGTTGAGTGACTTGATAGAGTAAAAAAAAAAATTAGTGACGACGTATATAATTTGAATTCTTGAATTAAATAGTAATTTTAGACTGATTGCCTTGAAATTTCGGGTAGTCTTGTGCTCAAAGAAGCAATTACGATATGTTTCAAACAATATTTTATTTTGACAAAAGGAGTAGTAATGCTGAAAGTGTTGCTCCTTATTTAATTAAATATGCATTACTCAGCTTTGAAGCTGATAAGTGGGGGGACCATATGGCCCAACTGCACATTATGTCACGTATTATGTAGCTGTCTAATAAATAGTTGTTTGGACTTGTCCTAGCCAAATGGTACTAGTATATTATTCTCTCTGGTCTATTTTTCTAGATTCCAAGAATAAATTAATTATTTTTTTTTTTCCTACATTACTCTTGGAGTATGTGTTAGGATCGAAGTGTTTATGTGAAGAGATGTTAAAGATTAATATGGTCAATTTTATTGTTAATTAATGTTAAAAGATGAATTTCTTAATGGGAAATTATCAGCTATGTCCATTTAGAAGTAGCTCATTACAAAAATTGGCCAATTGATAAAATATTGGTAATATTAGCCAAAATGGCCAATTAGCTATTTGTAGCAAAAAAATATTAAATTTTTACTTTCTTTTGAGTGGGTGCTATTAGAATAGATTGGGTATATCTTAAGAAGCTTGAATCTCAGTTTTGGGATGATTTGGTAAAGTTTTGAGGTGGTTTGAATTGAAAGTTCGAAGTAAAAACTGAATATGAAAAAAAATGATACGTGTATCACACTGTGTATCACATATGTATCATATTTGTATCTATTGTGTATCACATGTATATCCATGTATATCCGTATGTGAGATACATGCGTGATACATGTTTGATACATGTGTCACAGAAGAATATTTTGACATCGATTTAATTATGAATTTTGATACAAAACCAGTCCAAATCACCTCCAATCTTCCTCAAATTTTGTATATTGACTTATCTATATGTTTTCAATGAATTTCGACTATACCAATTAAAAAAATTCCTTATTTGTTTCGATTTTTGAAATATTGGCTAGAGGTTGGTAAGTTGAAACTTATATGGGACATTTACGTAAGTTTCCCTTTCTTAATACGTGCGAAAACCAGAGGGACACGAAGGAGTACTTGCTTGGTGGTAGTTCTGCATATTTTTAAACATTAAATATGCATTACTCAGCTTTGAAGCTGACAAGTGGTCACTCTTTTACCATTTATTTAATTACATTACATGTGCTGCGACAATTTCAATCTACGATTCAATTTAATACTAGTATCTAAAAATAAAAAATGCACTGATAGATCGTTTTCTGATATTCCAATTGTAGGATTTCTTGGGGTCGGGGGTCGATTTCCCAGTAGGGAATGTGTCGTTCTTCTTGTTTTATTCAGGGCATGTTGCGGCCTCCGTGATTGCTTCGCTGGATATGAAACGGATGCAGAGATGGGAATTGGCTCGAGCATTTGACACCTTGAATGTATTGCAAGTGGTGAGGTTGCTAAGCACTAGAGGTCATTACACTATTGATTTAGCTGTTGGCATTGGCGCTGGGATTTTGTTTGATTCTATGGCCGGAAAGTATGTGGAGACTAGGACTAAAGATATTGCTGCAAATGCTACTAATGGCACTACTTATGGTGCTTTTCACGCCACCTCCCCTAAGCACGAGAATGGTGGGGTCAAATATCAAAGTGTATCTTCAAATTAAAATGTGTCCATTCAAATTTGGGGTGGATATTATCTTGATATGTAGAAATAACTTTGGCTTAGTCAATTTGTAGGGTCTTAATGTACTTCTATTCCAATTACGTTCTTTGACTGCAGATTACATTTCACGCCCACCCAAAAAGGAAAACCAACAACAACTCTCCATGCTTTTCTTGTTTTTGTTTTGCTAAGGTTAGCAGCTTGATGTGAATGGTAGTAATGGCAGTAATGGTATATTCACACCTCTTCCCCTAAGCACGAGAATGGTGTCAAATATCAAAGCGTATCTTTAATATAACGTATCCACTCAAACGTGGAGTGGATTTTTTCTTTAAATGTAAAGAAAAATTTGTCTTAGTCAATTTGTAGGGTCTTAATGCACTTCTATTCCAATTAGGCTTTTTATGAATGCAACTGCAGCTTTCACCAAACCCACCGTCCACCCAAAAAAAGAAACAGCAACTCCCCATGTTGTATAAAATGATGAAAAGCCTTTTGAGTATTAAAACTGTTGCGGCATTTTGATACTAGATGTATGTTAATCAGGGCTTTTCAAGAGAATAGACCCATTTGTGTTGGGCCAAATAGATACGCTCCCCAAATTTGGCTCAATATTTCATTTTGGCACTCTAATTCTTGTTTTATTTTGGCCCCTTCAACTCTATTTTTTTTGTTCCACTTTAACACAAAATTCCCCCCCCCCACGTAAAAATGTAGAGCGTGCAAATACTTAGCGGCTATCCCCACCCCCATCCACT
>MU720667.1:23706-40047 GCA_026770625.1 Nicotiana glauca
TAACACCGGAATTGCGTAATCAAGTGCTCAATTTATTGTCGAATTCGGTGCACTCCCTCCAACTCTTTCTCTTATTTAATATTTTAATTGCATATTTAATTTTAGCTTATACTTTAATTTTTACAATATGTTTAATACTGCTAAAAGAGCGTGTAAAAGAGTTACTGGTAGGGGTTGAAATAAAAAAAAAGGTAGTCCTTCACCTTCTGGTAGTAATAGTAATAACCCAGTATCATTTACACATGTTTCTGAATCATCGCCTAATAATAATGTAGATATAGATTATTAACGATTACAAGAAGATTTTGGAATAGAAGATAATGAAATAGGAATAAAAGATGAGATACCAGTTACACCTACTAGTGCTGGAGTTGGTAGTATTGGAGTTGGAGTTGCTAGTGCTACAAGGGGTGGTGGTCGTGGCACCACTCCATGTAGACCACATGTGGCTCCGACTTCTACTCGTAGAAAAAGAAGTAAGGTTTGGAATTTTTTTAAAATAATAGAAGGTACTGATAGAGTTAGATGCAAAATTTATAACGATACTTTTAAACATTTGACCGGAGGAAATTTAGGCGGGACTGGGATGCTTAGTAGACATATGAGAATTGACTATCCCATATAATGGGGCGCTGATGATGATGGAAATCAAACAACTATTAA
The DNA here is from genome assembly GCA_026770625.1 of Nicotiana glauca. Classification (NCBI taxonomy): domain Eukaryota; kingdom Viridiplantae; phylum Streptophyta; class Magnoliopsida; order Solanales; family Solanaceae; genus Nicotiana; species Nicotiana glauca. The sequence continues at coordinate 24,370 of MU720667.1, forward strand.
CCCTACTACTGGAGGTCTACTAAACTATGATAAAATGAGGGATCGTGAGGAGTTAGCAAAAATGATTAATTTGGGTTTTCTACCTTTTTCTTTTGCTTCTTCATCATATCTTATTATGTATATTCAAAGGATTTACAATCCTTTATTTAAACGTATCCCTAGAAGTACTTGTAGAGCTGATATCTTTAGACTTCATGGACAATATCAAACATACTCACGTTATTTGTTTAGCCACCTTGCTTGTAGAGTTTGTCTAACTTCTAATATTGGCCATGCTGTTAATGAAAATAATTATTTGACAATTACATGCCATTTGATAGATGATAGTACTTGTATGCAAAAGCGTATTATCGCTTTTAAATATGATGAAGATCAGAGTCATACTGTTGCGTTTATAAGTAGTACTATTGATGAAGTTGCTGAATTTTATAATCTAAACAAAAAAGTATTGTGTATGTCTTTTGATAATGCTTCTAACAATAATGCCGCAATTTCAATATTAAAAATGTATTTGAAACCACCTCTTGATGATATTTTTCATGTTAGGTGTGCATGTCATGTTTATAATTTAATTGTTAAAAGTGGCCTTGATTTATTTTCAGTTGAGATTACTCATGTTAGAAGAGCAGTTGGTGTTATTCAAGGAAATAATAGACAATCTAGAATAAAAGAATTTAAGACTAAGTGTATCCAGTATAACCTTAAACCTAGATTCATGCCAGACGAAATTGTTACTAGATGGAATTATACATATATATTTTTAAAATGTTGCTACAAATATAGATTCCCAATAACTGAAGTTGCTAATGCACATTGTACTGATCCAAGGCGTATGTTAACAAGTGATACTTGGGAGGTCATTAATGATGTTGTTAAATTTTTACATAAATTTTATACAGCTACTGTTGAGTTTTCTGGAGCATATTACCCCACTGTTACTATGGCTTTAGTACATATAGCTGAAATTTCTTTTCTACTATCTGAATTTAAGAAGAAAGAAAAATATAAGGATGTTGTTGAAAAAATGCAAGCAAAATTCAAAAAATATTTCTTTCCAATTCCTCCGATTTACTTAATTGGTGCTGTTTTAAATCCTTCTATTAAAATGTCTGATTGTCACCAATTAATGAATGCTTTATATACTTATATGGAGATTGGAGAAACTGAAACCCCAACTTTATATGTTTCTATGAACAAGCTAAATGAATATTTACAACAACTATATAATTATTATGCAAATGAATGTGATGATGCTGCTCGTGTTGTAAGCAATATTAATCCCACTATGCAATGTAACACTTCTGCTACTGTGGATGATGAAGAAGACCTTGATAGTTTTAATATTTTTTCTACATTTTCTAACACTCAAACCAGTAGCAGGAATATTGATGAACTTCAATTCTACTTGCAGAAGCAAAAGGAGCCTCGCACAAAGGAATTTTCACCGTTGGGATGGTGGCATGAAAATGGAAAGCAATTTCCTGTTCTTTTCGCTATGGCTCGGGACGTGCTGAATGTGCCAATTTCTACTGTTGCATCGGAGAGTGCATTTAGCCAAGCAAGACAACAACTTGGAGATACCCGCCACTCATTGGGAAGCAATGCTTTGGAAGTTTTAGTATGTTTCAGAGATTGGATTAGATCAGAACGAAGAAATCAAGGAAAGGAAGATGTTGATAGCCCAGAAGACGAGGAACTTGGAGATATACTAACACATGGAAACCCATCCGAATTTAACACTCCAGAAGAAGGTCAATCGGTTCATATTGATTATGATGAACTTACTAAGACGATGCAAAATATTTGAAATTACTACTTTACTTGTTGAAAAAAATGTAACCCTTTCATTTTGTAAGTTTGAAACTTTAAATTAACAAATAAAAGTAGCACTTGCAATAAGTGCAATTTTTTCCCATCTTACTTGTATTCTTTAAATTAATACAAAGTATTAATATAACTTACAATATTTATACAAAATTTAAAAAAAAAATTAAATATACACTAAACCCGGCCCAACCCCCTCAACTCGTAACCCTTATGGTTCAATTTTAACCCGGATTAACCCGAACCCGCGAAACCCGTTAAAACATAACCTGTAACCGGCCCGGACCCGTACGGGTAAAAAAAGGGGCCCGGCCCGGCCCACCCGTTAGACAGCTTTAGTTGGAGGGCCAAAATGGAACAAGGCCGAGTTAAAGTGCCAAAATAAAAAATTGGGCCAAGTTTAATGGGCTGTGTATGTATTTGGCCATGGAAATTTGGCTGAAAAATAGTCCCTCACGTGCCTAAAGGGGGAGGCAAATCACACTCTAAATCTAGTGACCTTTTGTGTTAACGTGGAACAAAGAAAATGGAGTTGGAGGGCTAAAATGGAACAAGAGTTAGTTAGAATACCAAAATAAAATATTGAGCCAAGTTTAATGGGTTGCGTATATATTTGACCTTTGTGTTATTTAAGGTAACACTTTTAATCAGTTAATGATTGAAATCTTGACGGGACAATATACCCGAAAGATATTTATGTTCTTATAATTTCCCAAAAAAGCGCAAAGAAGCAGAACAGGAAAAGTTTTAATTGATGTTGAATGTGGCTGAGGCGCACCAGCACGAATATCACATTATTATGAATATTAGCATGGGTTCTGGTCTTCTCCGTCCATGAACAGAATCAGCTATAAAATACGAATATCCAATGAAAAACATTGTTAGTGAATACCAAAGTTAGTCTTAGTTTGGCGGTACCATTGCGTACTTTGGATCAAAACAATTCTTTTAACACAATATTTGCTGTTGTAACTTCCAAATTTATCTTTCATTTGCAAGACTTGTATTAAAGAATGTTAAATTGTTACTAGATGCTTATTATTTAAAATGAACCAGACTAAGAAAAAACTTATATAAAGCAAACATTGCACGAGAAAATGAGAATTGAAAATAGGATTTGAATTACCCAAAAAAAAAGGGGGGCAGGGAAGAAAATTAGTGCAATGCCGTCAGGCCCCAATTTCCTAACAACCTCAAAATATAGAAAGATAAGTGCAAAAGCATGGTGCTAAAAAATAGAGAAAACGTGTAAGAGTTGAACGGGAAAGCAAAGAAGAGTATTTTGATAATGTCGCTCCAGTTTGTTCATTTTTCACTTGATATTTGCAATTCTATCTGCTTTTTCTCTTTCCTTCTCTACTTAAAATCACCGACTTGGACGCCACCATATCCCAACATAAGAAGTTCCCAACTACTTCTATTTACCTAATAAAAACTTGATAACCTACTTTTGTCGTGATGTGTCCACTAAAAACCTGGCCACGTAGCCGGGTGGGCCTTGGGGAGGGCGAGGGCCGGTAATGGTTTGGAGGGGCTAACCATTGTTGTGATATGTTCACCGACTTGTCAAAAAATTTACAGAGAGTCAGATTACTTATAAAGTCATTAAACTGTTTATGTTCAAATAGATTATCTGAAAATATGCTGCACCATTAGTGAATATAGTTTAAATGTAATACTGCTAGTAAAATCTCACTTGCAATCTTCAGCCTAAATAATGTATTGGAAAAAATTGAATTCGTATATAGATAATAGAATTGACTGAAAAATGACATGTCACGACACTTAGACTGGTCAAAGAATGACAATCAGCAAAGAATAGTTAAAAAGGCACGAGTTACAACAGACACGAGCAGAAATTCAAGAGACTCGATGCTCGGACCTTTTTATGTTCGAAAGTCAAGATACGAGAATGAACCTGATAGCAAAAGAGGGTACGGATACAGTAATTAATAGGAATTAATTACAGAAAACGTTAGAGAATCTGTATTGAATTACAATGATTACCAATTATAACGTAGCATTAAATGCCATTAATTGTCTATAATGACCTTATTATGACAGAAGCAAAACGGATCACCTAGAAATAGTTATAAAAGGGGAAGATTGATCATTTGTAAGGACAGGAAAGACTATTGGAGGACATTGATTTAATTTGCATTCAGTAATTATTTCTCAATTATTATTATTTTTATTTTATTATCAGTAACCCGAGTTCTTCTAAGATAAGCTTTGACCGAAGTCTCAATTTTTGGTTAAACAAATTGGTTCCGTTACCGGGAATATGATAATTGTTTTGCTTTCTTAAGTCAGTTCTCTCATCAAACAACTTACTATGTCCAATATCAACGACAACAATCAACAAGATCTTCAGCAACAGGAAAATAATACGGGTGACAGGACCCCACCCCCTTCACCACGTGATTCACAACGTCAGTCACGAGAAGGAACTCCAGATGGCTCTAAGACAAATAATGGGGTTGCAAATCAAAACGGAGTCGAGGCGAATCAAAATGCTGGAGTTGCGAACGAACAAGCACTCGATGATGCCCTGAAAAATCTAATTGCTCAACAAGTCAGTAATGCTCTCCGTGCTTTTACTAGCCAGTTGCCAGTTGCGCCACCAACACCAACTCCAAATCAGAATACTTTGGAAAACCCGAGTTCTGGGCTCGTTCATTTAGGCACTGGTGGAACTCCGAGCGAGTCTCATGATGGCGAACTAGGTAACATAGTTAATTTTGATTTACAAAATTTAGTTCTAACCCTGCAGACGCATCTTAAGGAACAAAGCAATCCCATAGAGCAAATACCTGGAGTACCACCTGTAATCAAAGGAATAGACATAGATAAATACTCTCAACAACCATGGAAGCCTAGTGCTGCTCCGGTGCTAATTCCGAAGAAGTTTAATATGCCTGATATTACAAAGTATGATGGCACAACTAATCCACGAGACTACGTGGCTGCATTCACAGCTGGTGTGAAAGGCAGCGATTTAACCAAACAAGAAATCGAATCAGTATTGGTCAAGAAATTTGGTAAAACACTCACCAAGGGAGCATTGACATGGCATTCTCTCTTACCCAAAAATTCTATAAATTCTTTTGTTGAGCTTGCAGATTCATTTATCAAAGCGCATTCGGGAGCTCAAAAAGTCGAAAAAAGAATGAAAGATATTTTCAAAATCAAGCAAGGAGATTCAGAGTTGCTTAGAGAGTTCGTAGATAGATTCCAGCATAAAAGAATGACGTTACCATGCGTATCAGATAATTGGCGGCTATAGATTTTGCCAGTAATTTAAATGAGAAAAGCTCAGAAGCTACAAGACGACTCAAGGAAAGTCAACATGAATTTCCAGCAACAACCTGAAATGACGTTTATAACAGATATAGCACGAAGCTAAGGATAGAAGAAGATACTATCTCACGATCCTAAAAAGAGGAAAAGATAAGTTTGGGATGTGTAAAAACCGAAAAAAGGTCCGGTAAAAATAGATACGAACCATATATGGGCCCAGTAGGAAAAGACTCACGATCAAAGCAGGACAATTCAAGGTATGATCATAGATCGAGGAATAGAGAGTCGGGTTCGTCTTCAAGGTTTGGATACGATCGAAACACACGAGAGACGCGAGATAATGATAGAAACTTGAAGGCAAGATTCGGCAGTTACAATTTTAATGTTAGCACTACAGAGTTAGTAGCCGTATTAAGAAGCATGGGTGATAAGATGCGGTGGCCAAAAGAAATGAGTTCAAATCCAAATAGATGTAATCCTGACCACTGGTGTGAATTTCACAATGATCATGGTTATAAAACAGCAGATTATAGATTGCTACAAGGAGAAGTCGACCATCTATTGAAGCAAGGGTATCTTACTGAAGTATTTAGTGAAAAAGGTTAGCAAGCATACATGAAGAACAGGCAAGAGCCCCCTAAAAATCCTTCTCCGAAAAGGACCGTTAATGTTATAAGGGGGAGCGAGGAAATCAATGGCATAACATATACGTCGGCCAATAAAGTTTCAAAAGTTACAATTGCCCACGAGAAGCGGTTCTGACACATTTTGGAGGAAGAAAGTATTACATTTGATGATGCAGATGTGGACGACGTGTTAATTCCATACAACGATGCACTAGTTATCTCTCTACTTGTTCATGATACTAATGTGAAATGAGTTTTGATTGATCCAGGTAGTTCCGTGAACATTATTTTTCTAAGAATACTAAGCGAGATGCAAGCTGAAGATAAGCTAGTACCTAAGGCACATACTTTGTCTGGCTTCGACAATTCAAGTGTTGTGACAAAAGGGGAGGTAACACTTACAATGTTCGTATAAGGGGTGGTAAAAGATACGAAGTTCCGGTGGTAAAGATAGAAATGGCTTACAATATGATTCTCGGGAGACCGTGGATCCACGAGATAGATGCTGTTCCATCTACCTTGCATCAAGTTATTAAATTCCCATCACCATGGAGAATACGTCAAATCCGTGGGGATTATCAAACTTCCAGGAGCATCAATTTTGTAGTAGATTCAAGTATGAAAAACGAAGAAAAGTAGTAATTACATATTCCAGTTGAGGATACCACGGCACAAGCCTCAATTGAACAAGGGCGAATATATATGGACTCAAGGCCTGAGTCCATTCAAGATCCAGAAGAAAATGAAAATGTTAAAACAACAATTGAAGAACTGGAGGCTATAGAGTTATTTGCACAATGGCCTGAAAGGAAAGTCTACACTGGGGACAACCTAAGCCACGACATGAAAGGTAAGTTGATTGAATTTTTAAAAACTAACGTAGATTGTTTTGCCTAGTCCCATTCTGATATGACAAGGATACCTTCAAAAGTAATGACACACAAGTTAAATGAAGACCCATCGTATCCACCTGTCAAACAAAAGAAGAGAAAACAGGGGACTTTTAAAAATCAGGTGATTCAATATGAGGTTTAAAAACTAATAAATTGGGTCTATCCACGAGGTAAAACATCCTAATTGATTAGCCAATAATGTAGTAGTACCGAAAAAGAATGGCAAATGGCAATTTTGTGTAGATTACACCGACCTTAACAAAGCCCACATATAGATCAATTGATTGATGCTACTGCAGGACATGAATTGTTAAGATTTTTAGATGCGTATTCAGGGTACAATCAGATCAAAATGGATCCCCTAGATGAAGAAAAAACTTCATTTATAACAGACAGGGGGACTTACTGTCATAAAGTAATGCCCTTTGGTCTCAAAAACGCTAGTGCCACGTATCAAAGATTGGTGACCAAAATGTTCCAAGAATATTTAGGAAAAACTATGAAAGTCTACATAGATGATATGCTTGTCAAATCGCAACAATTAGGGGATCATATATCATACTTGTCTGATACATTTCATATCTTACAAAAATTCAGTATGAAGCTAAATCCCTAGAAATCCGCATTCGGCGTTTCATCAGGTAAGTTTTTGGGTTTTCTTGTTTCTAACTGTGGTATTGAAGTAAATCCCGTGCAGATTAAAGCCATCAAAAAAATTCCTGACGTGCTTACAAATAAGAAAGAGGTGCAGAGACTAACGGGAAGAATTGCAGCCTTGGGGAGATTTATTTCCAGGTCATCAGAAAAATATTTTAAATTCTTTTAGGCTCTTAAAAAGCAAGACAAGTTTGAATGTTCTGAAGTGCGTCAACAAGCGCTCAAAAACCCAAAGGCATACCTGTTAAATCTACCATCGCTCGCAAAATCGAAGGTCGGGAAAAGGTTACTTATTTAGCCATTTCAGAAATAGCGCTGAGTGCTGTTTTAGTTCGTGAAGGCCAAGATAAACAATCTCCAATTTATTATGTTAGCAAATCATTATTAGATGCGGAGATGCAGTATCCTCAATTAGAAAAGCTTGCATTTGCACTAATTATGACATATAGAAAATTAAGGCCTTATTTTTAATGTTATCATATTTCCGTAGTAATTGCTCATCCATTGCGTAATATATTACACAAACATGAATAATCAGGTAGGTTAGCCAACTGGGCCATAGAATTGAGTGAATAGGACATCATATATCAACCTAGAACCGCCATAATATCTCAAGTGTTAGCAAATTTTTTGGCTGATTTTAGCCATGGGATACAATTAGAAGCTGAAAAGGAATTAAAAGTGTTTAATGGGTCTAATCCGGGAATTTGGTCCTTATTTACTGATGGCTCATCTAATGTGAGAGGGAGGTTTAGAAATTGTTTTGGTATCACCTACGGGTGAAATCATTTGACAAGCCATAAAATATCATCCTATAACTAACAATGAGGCAGAGTATGAAACAGTTATTGCAGGTTTAGAACTGCCACGTGAACTTGGCATTGATCAGATTGTAATCAAAAGCGATTCACAGCTCGTGGTTAATCAAATGTTGGGGACTTATACAGCCAGAGAATCACGAATGTATCAATACTTATAGAAGACACGTGATCTGGTTAGACAATTCCAGACTTGGAAAGTCATGCAGATACCAAGAAAGGAAAATATCGAGGCAGACGCCTTAGCTAATCTCGCATCAGCGACAGACGTGATGAATAATAAAAATGCTTCTGTAATTTGTTTGTTTCATTCAGTACTTGATCATGGCAAAAATGAGGTAAATTTCAATAACTCGACTTGGGATTGGAGGAACGAGATTGTAACTTTTTTGCAGTATGGAACCGTCCCTAAAGACGAGAAAAAGGCTAAACGCGATTCGTAAAAAGGCTGCTCGGTACTTTTTGAAGCAAGGCAATCTTTATCGAAAAATATTCGGTGGTCCCTTAGCAAGATGCCTCGGACCTTCTCAAATGGAATACGTGATGAGAGAAATACACGAGGGGCATTGTGGAAATTCGCAGGAGGAAGATCACTGGTAATAACCATGATTAGAGCAGGATATTATTGGCCCAAAATGGAAGAAGAAGCGAAAAACTTCGTAGCTAAATGTGATAAGTGCCAAAGGTATGGTAACAACATGCATAGACCTGCGGAGTTGCTACATCCGGTCGTTGCACCATGGCCTTTTATGAAATGGGGGATGGACATCGTGGGACCACTACCTCAAGCAAAAGGTAAGGTAAAATTCCTGCTTGTACTCTCTGACTACTTTACTAAATGGATAGAAGAAGGAGCATTTAAACAGGTACGAGAAAAAGGAGTCAGAGATTTTATTTGGCGAAATATCATATATCGATTCAGTGTACAAAGGAAATCGTATGTGATAATGGCCCGCAATTTATAGGCGCATAAATCATAGAATTTTTTTAAAGTTGGCAGATTATAAGGATTACCTCAACACCTTATCATCCGGTTAGTAATGGACAAGCTGAATTGACGAATAAAATCATAATAAACAATTTGAAGAAACGATTGGAAGAATCCAAAGGTAATTGGCCAGAATTGCTACCTAGTGTTTTATGGGCATATCGCACAACAACAAAAACAAGCACGGGTGAAACACCATTTTCACAGGTGTCGGAGCTGAAGCAGTGATCCCAGTGGAGATAGGGGAACCTAGCACGAGATATACACAAGCGACTAAGGAATCCAATGAAGAAGAAATGCTAATAAACCTTGATCTACTTGAAGGAAAAAGGGAAGCCACATTAATAAGGATGGCAACACAAAAACAAGTCATAGAACGATCTTATAATCTAAAATCTCACCTAAGATACTTCAAGACTGGGGACTTCGTGCTCAAGAAGGCCGTTCAGCCCACAAGAGCGACTAATGCAGGAAAATTAAGTCCAACTTGGGAAGGACCTTATAAGATTCAAGGCATAGCAGGAAAAGGAGCATACGAGCTAGAAACATTGGATGGCAAAATATTACCTTCACATTGGAGTGCCATTCACCTAAAGAGATACTATTTCTAACGAGTACCACGGTCAGGTATCCTCATTTTAAAATTTTATTTTTGAATTTTTAAAATTTTACTAACGATTTTAGATGATAGGCAAAAATCTAACCTGTACTAAATGATGAATCACGACCTGCAAGGCACGTGGAATAGATTGAATTTCTGATCTAGGGTTACAACTATTCTGATAGAAATTGAGACAGTTAAACAGTCTTCATCTATAATCGTACCTCTGGTCCCATGTGCTTTATTCCTTTTCAGGAAAAGGACCAAATAAGAGGAGTAATCAAGTGCTCGAGACTTCATACTTCAAATTTCAAACACTTGGGGGACTATATAATATACATAGACATATGTATAAAGAAGGCAAAGAAGATTGGGAAATAATCAACGTTTAAGCCTGAAAAGTTTACTCACTGAATGAGTCAAGTGCAGAGCAAAGTTACGAGCCAAAGCCAGAGAAAACCTTATCATAGTTAGGTTAAAGGCAATGTACTAAAATGAGTTATAAATAAAAAACCTTGTGTTCTGAAACGGATTATAAATAAAAAAAAATCTTGTCTTTTATTTCCTTTTTTGAAATCTGTTGTAAAGAAAACTGTTACGAAAAAGTTATAGAAGATATTTAAATACATGTAAAGTGTTATTTAAAATTTGACAAAGTTCAAATAAAAAATAGTCAAAGTTATTTCAAGAAACATGTGTATTCCTATTCCTATTCCTTTTTCGTACATTTACACTATTATGAAGTTGAAACGTCTTCTTCATTAAGTGTCGAATATAAAAGGGCTTCTTTTATAAAATTCATGATTGATTTAAATATTCATGAAGTTAAAAAAATCATTTTGCAAAATAAATGTACAAATTATTCAATAAGTTCTTAAATATAAAGGCAAAAATGAGCAAAACAAAAGTTCAAAATAACTACGAAAACTTCTTAATATTAAAAAGTTTAGATTAAGTATAAACTTAGTCATAAACTAAGAGTTACTTATATAAAAATGCCCCAAAAAATGTCTGGAAACTTGATGTTTTTCAACAAATCCTCAAATGGGACCAAGGGTTATAACCACATTCCACCAAAGAAAAAAAAAGAGAAGTAACACATCATAAACTTTTCACTGAGGGGTTGCAGTAGAATCTAAAACAAGGCCAGGAGCAGCAGAAGATTCGAGATGGACTGAAGGAGTTGGAGCATCCACCATACCTATATCATCTTTAGTATGCTCGGGAATATCAGCCATGGGAGAGGGAAAATCTTGGCTTTGCTAAATTTTTTCGATAGTTTTTTTTTATTTTGGTTACCTCAGCATCTTAAAGCCCTCCTGACTAACTTCCATCAGGGTATCATGGCTCGTGTTTAATATTACCCAACTCACTTCAATCGCAGTCTTGTCCTTAAAAATCTCATAATCTCTCTCCCATTGATCAATATCGTCTTTAAGCTTTTTATTTTCAACCAGGGCAGAATCATAAGAAGCTTGCAAAGGTGCGAGTTAACTCTCTAAAAAGCTAACCTTGTAGGAAGCCTCACGGAGATCTTCCTGGGTCTAGAAAGTGTTTGCATAAGTTCACCGGCATAAGCTTCTTTCTTATCCAACAGAGCCTTCAGTTCTCTAATTTCTTCACTGGTTTTGGAAAGCTGCTCGGAGAAAGATGTTTCAAGGAGATTCTTGTCTTTATCATCTTGACTTGAGCATGCCTTCTCGACTGCTAATTCTGAGCTTAAAACCTTCAGTTGCTGCTCCAAGGTACGTTTACTTTCTTCCAACACATCCATGTCAATTTGGAGATTTTTGTATTGCTCCCTCCAGCTGTTCTTTTCAACTTGATAGTCGTGCATTAATTGCTCTGTGGGAAACCCTCTTCATCGTCTCTGTGCCAACTATATTGATCTAAACAAAAAAAAGGAGGGGGGTCAAAAACTTAAATAAAAGAGAATAATGTAAAGTTGAAAAAAGAATACCTTTAGAGAAGACTGCAGTATGTCATTCATCCAAATCAGAGAGTTATGACTCTCAAGCTTGGCTATTTCAACTGGACCAATCAAAGGTTTCAACCACACATCAGCCCGACCTGATTTTCTCAAAAGGTTACCATCGATAGGAACCTCGATGGTAACTTGCCTCAAAGCGTCACCTCTACTTGAGGAACTCATCTCAGTTATAGGAGGAACTGTAGAAGCAGTTGCCGCACCTCCTTTTTTCTACCTACTACACCCCGTGAAGGGTATAATAAAAGAAGTTTTTCCAATTAAAGGACAATCGAAACGGGATTCGTTTATTAAGAGATTCAGAGTCGCCACTTGGGAGATTTATGGTGCCCCAAGTCACCGGTTTGAATCCCGAATCGAGGAAAGGGTTTGACTCTGTATTACAGTCACGAACCAGAAATCCAAGTAAGGAATTCTGTTAACCCAGGAGAAGGGGTNACTTTATTATATATTTATTATTTTTTTAATAAGAATTGTAACGTCGTGAAAATGTATCTAGAACCACGTCACACCAATGCACCCGTGGCTTTTGACACATTTCAACTTTGTTGAGATTTAGATTTAGGTCACATAAATGTGCACCCGTATTTAGGAAGTAAAATTATTAAGAACGCGCCTAAAGCGTCTAAGGCATTATTATATTTGGGAAAGGCCGTGAAATTCGCTAAACGGCTCATCCCGAATTCTAAGAATTTTAATATATACATTTAATAGGGCCCCGCAATGTACGCGTTCTGTTTGGCGAGGCTCGTCTTATTTTATTAAAGAGCCAATCCTAAGGTAAACTACAATTTTCTATTTGGTTTGTCTCCAATGGACTTGGTAGATTAATATTGCTTAAAAACTACTACATTTAAAATCCACGTCTTTCACATGACGTAGAAGTCCAGTAATTTTGGGCTTTGAAATTAGCCTAGGCAACAAGTGAGCACAGTTGCTGTAATTTTGAACTTGCCCAATTTTGGGCTTATGATGTTGCCCCTGGGCCCAAGCCTTATATTATACCACCTGAGCTTCACCCTAATCAAATTAAAAGGGGCATGGGCCTGGATGTTTCCAACTGGCCAGCATTGAGTCCAAACATTTTCATTCCTAACTGATGTTAGCCAGACTTCAGTCAATATTGACAATGAAACAAAGATAGAGAATTTAATGACTTATTTACGTGATATCAGTTAATGGTGGTCTTCCTGCAAACTTAATCACATTCATTAACAATTAAACAAGGATCATTACTAATGGGTTAACTAAATTTTTCAAAACAATCTGTTGATGATTATCAATCCAAACTACCAACGAATTACCTATCAGTCAAAATCCAGTTTTAGACAGTCGCAAAATTTGATAAACAATTTACCAACTAACATTGATTATGAACCAGTTTCGTATTCAATCCCAAACTAACTCGGAACTCACATTATTCTAGCTATCTTCTGATTTCAAAATCACACTTACACAAAATGAAACTTAATTATGATATGGCTATGAATACTCTCTAATTTAACAGTCCAAATAGTTCTATGAGCATGTGTAGATGTAAAGAATAAAAACAACTAACTCCTAATCCATCTAACAACTAATGTGATAACTGACTTCATTTTAAACAATATACTAAACTTAGGCACTCATAGTCAATCAAATAACAGTCCGAACAGTCTTATTACAGTCCAGTTAATCGAAATGCAACAATGCAATGCAACAGACGACCATAATAGCCGAATTGAGCTTCCATTTCATTTCACTTTTAAAAACTGGGAATCTACATCACAATGAACGCAGGAAGTGTACCTGGAATCAGAACACAAAAATGAAGAGGAAGTGGAGGTCAGTTGAGGTAGTCAGCAACCCAGATTCAAAGCAATTAAATCAATTTCAGCTCCAAAATTAACACAGCAAACCCAGGGACGAACAGCAACAAATTGAACACCAAAAGCACACGAAAACCAAACACGAGTGGACCAAAATATGCTCAAAACCAACCAGAACTCCCTGGACTCGAACCAAACCAAATATAAAGATATTCAGGCCATTTCTAATCTTTTGTCGACTGGAAATCTGATCTACAGCTGAAAATCTAACTCAAACTCTAAGAGAACTCTAATAGAACAGGATTTCTATAGATTTTTTCTACTGTTTTTGTGTGTTTGGTTTTTTTGAATTTTGAATCTCCAATTTCAGATCTGTTGAGATTGCAGAGACTATTTTTTTGGGGGAGAATTTTTAGGTTCCAAAACTTCCTATACAAGTAAAGGGACTGCCCTTTTATAGACATAATTGGAGGGCATTTCAATTTTTCCCTTTTACACATTAGTCCTTACTTATTTTTATTTTTTTACCCCTCATTTCTGACTTGTTATACAAGTAACTACACTTATTTTTATTGAAATCCATACTAAAGCCCATTCTAGAAGATTCTATACCCATTATAATTCCTAGACTATCCTTACCTTATTTTGAAATTTACTATTTCTAATAAACCTACCCTTTTCCTATGCCCAAACTACCCCTGAGATTCCCTGAAATTGCTACCAGACCTAACCTTGACCCCTAAACTCATTATCCTGTAATTTTAGTTTCAATTTATCCAACTACCATTATCAACTATAACCAATCCTAATTAATACTAATTATCATTAATTGTTTCAACCATTAATAAAACCTCTTAGAACAGAATTATGAACTGAATTCGAATCAAATTCTAAAACAAACAGAAATTATAAGAACCACTAGAATCTTGGCTAACATGGTTATGTTTCATGCATCCAATTAATTAACGAGGAATCTAATTAACCAATAAACTATCAGAAACTAAAGAGAAAAATCAGAATTAAACTAAAAATGAAAAATCATGACTAACCAAGCTATATTATCATCACGGAAACAATTAACATAGTTGAATCCAGTCAAAACAAATCATCAAAAAAATAAAATTTAAATTGAAAACCTAGAACCCTAATTTCAGTATCATATTGCAGGAAAAGAAAAATCTTAACTGAAGCTAACACAAACAATTAAAAAAGAAAACTCAATAAAAAGAAAAGAACAAGAAGGCTTACTGATTTCAGAATGAACTCTGGTCAGCCAAAACATCTGAATCCTCCAGGATTCTTGACATGTAACATCCCTAATCGTGTGTTTTCAAAAGAAAATACGTGATTAGGGATATTACGGTCCAAAATCCCCAAGATTTTTGAGTTAGGGTTCTCGGCGGAATTTTAAAATTTGACATATTCTGCGCAGATTCGAGGGTTTCTGGGTAGGGATTAGTGATGAGGGAGGGATGAGGGGCATATAGTATGAATTTGGGCCAATTTGGGTGCGTTTGTGACTTGGCCGGAAAATTAAAATTTGATATGACGAGATGGGGTGGGATTCGAGGGAAAAGAATTGTGGATTCAAGTGTAGGAAGAAAAGAGGAGTTTGGGGTGTAATTTTGAAGGTGAATGGCGATGGGAGCGTTCGCCGCCGGTAGGGTTCCGGCGAAGGCGGCTATACTGTTTTGAGATTCATGGCTAGGATTTGGAGCATGGGGGTTTGGGATTATGAAAGAGGAGGGTGTCAGACCTCCTTTTGGCGCGCCCCGTACCCCGGTGGGGTAGATGCGAGGGAATTTTTCCATTTAAAGTGACAATATTCGAAATGGGATTATTTTGTTTATTTCAGAGTCGCCACTTGGAATAAATTATGGTGTCCCAAGTCACCGATTTATTTAAAGCAAATCGAGGAAATTTTCGACTTTCCAAATGAAGTCTGCGAACCAGAAATTCTAAGTAAAGAATTCTGTTAACCCGAGGGAAGGTGTTAGGCACCCTCGGATCCCGTGATTCTAGCACGGTCGCTTAAACTATTATAGATGGCTAGAATATCTGATTTTAATACATGTTGTAACCTATGTGCTTTTAATTAATTTTAAAACCGCTTTTATTAAGTTAAAACTATACCTTTCAACCTTTAAACAAACGGGTCTAATCTCAACCTGGACCC